>NTHP01000750.1:150006-160047 GCA_003416845.1 Oplegnathus fasciatus
AGCAACCTTTCTGACACAACTCAATGTTGTTCAACTGGGTAGTTAAGGTTGTTAAGCTATGATTGGGCAATCGCTGCTCAGGAAGGTGCTGTTATACAGGTGAGGTTTTAGTTGGTATCGATGTAAAGAGTTAATGTACAATGTATATCAAATTTGTACTTGCATCTTGTGTTCTCTATATTTCTAAGCTTGACACACAGCAAAGACTAAAACGTCTTTATTTTCAAGTGCTCTCAAACTACAAAGACTCCCCTGTGATAAAATGAACAAACACTGAAAAACTGCAGCACTTATTCCCACATGTACATTTTCAAACTGTGCCTTGTTTCCCTTGTGAACTTTCTTCCTTGATACTTTCTGTGATATACAAATGGATCTTCTCATTAGTTCATATGGGGGTTCCTCTGTCGGGTGTGTTTCAAGCCCCGTTTCCAGTTTCCTCATCTGTCCTAAGCACATCCGCTATGTCACCCTTGGCAAAGACAGAACAAATTGCTCTAAGTCTGTCACTCCTGAAAGCGAGATGTCATTTTTGAAGCCAATTACCCACAGACACCGCAGAAATAGAAGCCATTCTGTGCCTTTGGAAACAAATGATTTGGAAATGAAAGGGGGGAAATCGGAAAAGGGAGGCAGAAGAAGAGAATAAGGAAGAGCATTTATCACACATGGGAGTAATGCGATCAGAAATGGATGTATCCATCTCTTAGTGATTGTTGGTTGCATTTACTTGTGTGTGTGTTTGTGTGTACGTATTTGTGTGTAATGGTGCGAGACAATGTGGCTGTCAGGAGGGACAATGTCACATCTCCCGCAAAGCCAAGTGCATTATGGCTGCAGAGGAAATGTGGTGTGCAGCGATTTAGTGTGTTTAATGGCTAATGTATGGACAGAGATGGGAAATGAGTCAGAGACTGAAAAAAAAGCCTAAACTTGCTGTTGATGGAGCAGCAAAACAGTTAAATGAGGAAATCGAAAAAATAATGAAGAGATAGTGAAAGAGATGAAGGAAAAAGTCTCCGTTAGCAGCACCCACAGAGCTGAACATCTTGTCTTATTCACAGCCAGCAGATACAGCATCTCTCTTAAGCACACAGTGAGAGTTCAAGGGTAAGGCTTTTTCATAAAGGTCTGAGGAGATATAAGAACATTTTTATTCAACACACAAACCCACAAAGCTGCTCTTAAGTACCTATTTAATTGAAGGTAACTGTAGGGTTAGCCCCTGCTAACCTGCCTACCTGTTTATATGCTGCATTGGAAAGAAAACAAGGAGCCAGCATATTGTTTCTTTAAATACATTTCACCCTTGACATTTATTTTCTTGATATGTTTGAAGAATTCAGGTTGAGAGTAGTTCAAGGTGTTTGAACTTACTCACCTCTTCTTGCTAACGAAACTATGATACAGAACGTCTGTTACAAAAGAGCTACTTAATACAGCCTACCACTAAGTATAGACCTAGGCAATGCCAATAACTTGGCTGGCATTCCTGTCTTTAGTTCTAGCTGTGGTTCAGAATGACTGGAGGGCATGAGAGAGTGATTCAGACCTGAGGATTTCACAATCAGTATTTCAACCACTTCTTTTTAATTGAATATTGTTAGCTGGAGACACACCTTAGGAACACTTGCCAAAAATAAATAGACAACGATTATGAGGTGATGAAATGTCAGAATCAGTTTGTTACAGTAGCTTCTTCTGGTGACAAGATTAGGCTGTTGAAGCGATACAGCACCTGATGATCATACTGTCTGACAACATACTGTCTGACATGAGGGACGCTCTGAAACAGTCCTATTCTTCTCAGATGCTTCACTACAAGTGCCTTCATATACACACATGGTCAAACCCAACATTTCCTCTTTTGTGCTGGTTTATTATTTTTCTTCAGAAATGTTTGCGCAAATTCCCATGAGACGGTAAAATGGAGACATGAGATTTTGCCCATTGATTGGAAGTTGTGTGCAAGTGCTGCCTAAGAAATATGACCCCGATCGGCCTGATGGGGGTGCTGTAATTAAAGGTCAAAATTTTGAAATGTAACTCCTACGCCATGAGTCAGATTTACACAAAACTTGGTACAGACATCCATCTGTTTTCACTCTACAAATCTGCCTCAAGAACAACTAAAGTCCACCTGACTAGATTTTCTGCCATTTAGAATTTTTTGAAAAACACATTTCTGGCATCTCCTCCTAACCCGTAGTTGGGATTGCTACCAAATTTTCTGTGGACTTATTATTCGACCAAGCCTATCAAAAGCTGTTTAAAGTTTATCTTATTTATTTTAGTTATTTATCTTATTTAGTTTTCAAGATATTGAACAATGAACTTCAAAAGGGCGTGGCTCAGCACATAAATAGACCAAAGTCAACAACCGTTGGGCCGATCATCACAAAACATGCAGAATATGTCCAAAAAAGTATCTGAAACATACCCTGAAAGTTTCATTCAAATTGACCACTAGGGGGCACTACAAATGCAAAAAAATGGGCGTGGCATAACCCAAATCCGAAATTGTTTCCCCTATCATCACAAAAGGATATGTTTCATATCAATGTTGAACCACGTGTGTAAAACTATTTTGAAATCACTCAATCGGGGGCGCCACCAGTTCCAAATATGTGCATGGGGCCTGGCACAAATTTGGGCATAAATCAAGGACAGTTTGTCCAAACACCACTAACTTGGTGGATATTTTTAATTAAGCTGTTGAAACATTGCCCTTATTCATGGTAAACCGATTTTTTTTTCTTATTGCTATTTCTGCCTACTTGCTGTGGTCCTGCCTGCTCAGTATTAAAAAGTCTCAAGAAACCAATACTCCAATATGACAGAGGACATCACAATAATGATAATCCTGAGTTTTATTCATTTTTACTGTAGCATTGTTTTCTTATTGACCTCGAAAACCTTTGTTCTATTTGGGAACTGCAAAAAAGAGCGATTTCACTGCTGTTTTCACAACAAGACCACATCTAGACCAGCTTCGGATCAAAAATCACGATACATAGACTGGTCAAATCTGGACTAGATTACCAATGAGACCCCAGAGATTCTTTAAAACACAGTTTCAGATTTGTGAAACCTTTATTCTATTTGTGAAAACTGAAAAAGGGCAATTTCACTGATTTTTCTCCATCCAGACAACATTACACCAGGTCCAGATTAAAAACCACTATACTTACACTGGTGAATACCTCGGCAAATTAGCAAGATATTGAAGACAGACTGACAGACTGACTGACTGAGGGGTCTATGTTATATATTTGGAGCAGTTTACATTCTACCGTTACATACTAATACTCCACATGCTGTTTTTTTTAGTGTGATTTTTTTTGATGAAATATCTTAAAATTTGACGAAATCTCCAATGGAATTAATCCAAGGTTGTGTTGAGGAGGATTTGAAAATATATTTAGATCCATAATGTAGTGAGATAAAATTTATAGAGTCTGGTTGGTGGCTAGTGTATAATTTTTTAGGGTGGGTGGTATTCTGCTGGAGTTATTATTATTATTATTATTATTATTATTGTTATTATTATTACGTTTATTTGTCAGGTACCATTAAAAACATTAATCGCACACAATGAGAAGAGATGCATTGTACCAGATTTAGCTACTAGCTAATTCCCATCTGCAGTCCCTGAGCAGGTAGACACAAATACTAATACAACAACATTAGCTAACTTAACATGATCAAAAAGTTTACATCAAGTGTCCTCTTCTGGTTTTCTATTATGAAGCAACTTGGAAAGGAAAAGGTAAGTTGTTAGTCATTAGCATAGGACGTTATCTGTGTTTACTAGCTGGCTTTCACAACCTAACCTGACCTGCAAATACATATTCGCCACATATTATTTGATTGTGCAGATTACCATCCTGCCTTATCCATCTTGAATAAATCCCATAATAGTCTACTGAAGCCTTTGCTGTTAGCCGCAGGATGATGTGTCTCTAACAAATGACACTACAAAAGTCTGGCGACCCAAATATTATACTCATATGTGATAGCTTAAAATGTGATCTCAGAACCATGGACATTAATGTGCTGCTATAAAAGCCTTCACTGAGGCCCAACACTGATGTTGGGTGATAAAATATGGCTCACAGTCGGTGTTCCAGTTCATCCCAAAGGTGTGGGATTGGGTTGACTTCAGGGCTCTGTGCAGAACAGTCAAGATCTTCTACACTAAACTGGGAGAGGGTCTTCCCCAAACACAGTTGGAAGCACACAACTGTCTAAAATGTCTTTGTATGCTGTAGCATTAAGATTTCCTTTGATGGAAACTAAGGGGCATAGCCCAAATCAGGAAAACAATCCCAGACCAAAAAGTACACAGAGGTGTATGGACAGGGTGCATCCACATACTTTTACTTACACACACACACACACACTTCCCTTCCCCTGGGTCTTCCTCTTCTAGTTGACATTTAAGCTGATGTGTGAGACCATGTGACTCTTTTAACAAGTTTTTTTTTCTTTGAAAGCCTTTGCAGCTCCCTGATTGTTCCTGAGTACTCACCAACAAAGTGTGTGTGTGTTTGTGTGTGCACGGTTCCCACTGACTTTCTCTCGCATTTGTATACGCGCACACACACTCACCCACCATACAGCAGTGACACCGAGGCTGGTTGAGCACAAAAGCCTGCTGGCCGTGACATATGTGGGCTGAATGCTAACAGAGGCTAAGGAATGCGTGCCACTGGGGCAAACTCAACGGACACACACACACACACCCTTCTTTTTTTGAAAAAGCACTTAAAAACGCAGTCAGAGTTGTTGACTTGTAGCTGTTGTTTGGGATAGGAGACAGAGCGAGAGAGATGGGGGTGGAAATGTAGCACTCTGCCACCGACAGGCAGGGTCAATGAAGAGCACTTATGAAAAGAATGCTCACTGCTTGTAAGATTTACAATGAATGCCCAAGCATTATTTTTTCCATCCTGCTTGTTTTTCCTGTGGCTTCTTTTTCTTTCTCAGAGAGGATTCTCAGAAGAATGTCCCTCAGTTTGATACTGTTGGTTGACTTTTTGCAGAAAAGCAGCACAAACTGAGTTATTGAAATCATTTATAAATGGGACATTTGTTCAGACGCCTATGAATAAAAGCTCAACCAAGCAATTATTCTGTTGTTAAGCTCTCTAGGTGATTCACAGAGTGCACAGTAATTTAAAAACAACATTGATGTTGTAATTCAAACATCTTGACAAGGAAAATGGAGCCTTTGTCTGAATCTCTTTGGTTATTTCTCCAGCTAACGGCTGCAGTTGTGTCAATAAAGTCTGAATATGAGTGTGTCAGACTTTTTTCAGTTTTGTTTACCGAGCCGCACTTTCAGCAGTTGCCACCCTGAACTATTTTGACTACCAGCGACCACAAACAGCCACAAAACTGCCCACTGGATTCCCAGATAGTCTGGCAGCATTTAGCTTCGACCTTTGACCTCAGGGATCATTTGGGTAAACTGTGGGAACTCAGTGAGCTGGTGATGTTAGGGTCTACTCCAGGCCATAAAAAGCTCACAGTGGGTGGGGGGGTTTAGTGAGTGAGAGAGTGAGAGCAGGAAGGAGAGGGGGGAGGAGAGGAAGAAGGCAAGAAGAAACATGATAGGGAGATAAACAGAGGTGTACTATTGTCGTTAACTTAAGAAGGAAGAAGATGTTTTTTACAAGGTTGGTTACCACTGAGTTTCAGATGCTTCCTCTCAAGCTGACTTCTTCCTGTCAATCAGCATCTTAGTAATGGCCATGAATTTTCTGCTATTTAATACATTCAGCTTGGTCTTTCCTTTTCCCTTTCCCTATTGCCCTATTGCTGGACCTCTATTTAACTTCCAGCTTCCTTCCTTCCTTGGCTTTACCTTTCTGTGTCCAGTATTTGTTTAGTGGACACATTAACCCAGAGGTGTCCGACCCCATTTTTTGTTCACCCCGTCCCCCCTCATCCAACCACCACATCCCCTGCTGTGATCCTGCACCATCTGCCCAGCGACAGGTGAGGAGCCCGAATGACACGGGAGACAGATATCCATTTGAACTCACCACGTCTGATGAGATGGTTGTTAGCATCTCATCTCATCTGTCACATCTAGTGTAATTTTGTGTAAATAAGAGCACTAAGTCCAACCTCACACAAGCAAATGCTTGTAAAGAGAACTATAAAGGGGCATGCTTGAAACAAACTTCTTTGTACCAAGTGTCATCCGACCATGCCTAAAGGTAAAAGTGAAGTTAAAGCCCTTCGCACCTTCTCACCTCCACAAACCTGGCCCTGAAAGACACATGTAACCTGAATGCAATACAGTACATACCTGTCTCCTCTCCCTCTGTGTCAGCTAAATCTGACTCTCCCTCATCCTCCTCATCACTGAACCTTAACTCGTCCTCACTGTCATCAGGAGGAATAGCCACCTGTGCCCTCTTTTCAGCCTTGCCATAGAACACTGACGGGTTCATGTTCTAAACAAAAAAATTGTGTATGGTTCCAAAAATATACATGTAAGCATATCTCTCCGTCCGTACATCCATCTATCTACCTATCTGTGTAATTTGTACAAAGATATTCAGGTGTTAGTAACTAAGGAATCCACTGGCTTCACTGACTATATACATTGTTGTACAATGTGGCCTTTTGGCAACATATCTAATTTATCGAATAAGGAGACAATTTCGTTGAAACAAGATTTACATGATAAAAACAGGTCATAACTTATCAGATATTCTTCCAGTATGTCTCAAATGCTGCAGATATGTGAAAAACTGGAATAAGTCTTTGCAGATTGAGGAGCTCTTCTTCAGGTGACCCAAGGTCATTGACAGCATGGGAAAGAGTACGATTTGGGGGGATTTAAACGTCATGTGACCTCATCCAAGTACATAACCGGTTAAAGCAATACCCCACCTTCTATTGAAAGGCCAATCTGTGTTTAAGTTTATTTTTAAATATCAGGAAATTCCGGTATGTGGTATATGGTATGTTGCCATATTGTTTCCGTCACTCGACTTACAACAAACTGTACAGCTGTGTCGATCGCCTCCACACTTGTCTTCATATTTGTGGCCATTTTCTGTCTCAATTCTTCATGGATGTGGCTATTTTTTTCCAACTGTTTTCCAACTGGGGACACAATCACAACACCAGACCTATTAGAAAAAATATGACGTAGGCAGCAATTCAGAGGTCTGGAACCAAATAAGGATAGTACTAATGACAGTACGGAAGTACGGAAAGTGGCAACTACAGAAACCCAAACTGAAAGTCTGAGGTCATCACAGTACTGTCCACAGTGGGAATTGTAAGTGATAAAACCACAGCAGACACCGTTTAGTCACCGTTTTTGTCAGCAAAGATGACAACAAAATTAAAGCAACAGTCTTTTGTCCATTGCTATTTCATATGTAATAATTAGATTTTTAGTTTTTGACAAATCAATTGGCCAACATATTATTATTAAAGGCAAGTAAATTAAAAGGCTAAGGCAAGCTCATCCTCGAAATTTTGATTTCAGTTTTGGAAAATCAGTTTCGCAGCCTTTGATAATAAAAAACCCTTATCATCTCTTCTCCCTTCCTCCTTCCCTCTCATCTTCCTGCCTTTCATCAGAAGTTCACCCTGTCCCCATTCACCCAACCACCACGTCCCCTGCTGTGATCCCCACCATCTGCCCAGCGACAGGTGAGGAGCCCGAATGACACGGGAGACAGATGAAGACGGACGGTGATGGCAGTGACGCGGCCACTGTGTCCGTTTACACTGGGAGTGTTTGTGTTCACACGAGGAGTGTGTGCATTCACGTGCTTCACGTTGACCACTCGCTGGGTTTCCCACACCAAACTGACAAAAAACAAACACCACAAATACGGCTTCCATTGCTTCTGCTGCCTTAAATCAACAACACACACACACGCACAAACAATGGTAATGCAAGTCAGTCTTTTAACACCCCCCCCCACACACACACACACACACACACACACCCACACCACCACCACCACACACACACAAACAACAAACAAACAAACAAAGCAATGTGGATGCCCTGAATAGTATAAACATTGCTATAAGGTAGGCTTAAAACACACCTGCTGCTGTCCAACGCATACTATAATATACACACACACACAAACACTTGAATAAACAACCACCAGCATTGCACTGCCACATTAAGAAACTCATCCAAACACCTGTACATACACTTGTTTTAGAACTCACTACAATACCACACACACCCGTGAGAAGGCAACTGGTTAGTTCACCCAACGTTATTTACCTAAGGAGAACATGAAGACAAATTGATTGACAGGCTGAACCCTGCGATCTTGGCATTGCAACTGTCAATTTTCTTTATCATGTATTAGACAACATTAAAGTTGGCAACTTCTTTTTTCATCTCCAAGTGATGGCAGTGCCCGGTTGTTAGGTTAGCAGGCTGTTCTGTTTGCTGCACCACGTCGATACTGTGTTGTCATTTCTGGTGAGAATTAGCTGGGTCACCGTCTGCTGGTAGATTTCAGCCGGAGATTTCTCATCACACTGTATCCTTGGTCGGCTTAGCTATCAAAACAAAAAAAGGTGCACCAGACAACACAAGTGTTGATAGATGTCAAAAAGAATCCTTCACAGTGCTTGCAGGCTATTATAGCGATTACTACTAAAAACAGCACAGACTCAGTTGGAACATACAGAGTCTCCTCATGACATGATGTCATCAAACATCACCTTTTTTGCCCCCTCAATGTTTAATCCAAGTCAGTGCCAATGTGTATAAGCATGCTAACATTTGCTTATTAGCACTAAATACAATGCTAACATGTGTGTTTAGCAGGTATAATCTTTACCATGTTTACCATCTTAGTTAAGTGTACTGTATAAGCATGCTAATATTTGCTAATTAGCACTAAACACAAAGTACAGCTGAGATTTTTTTTTGAGGTTTTTCAGGCATTTGTTCATAAACCAAAGTATTGGACAAATTAAATTTTGACCTAAGATGAAGCTACGCAGATTAAAATTCAATCACAAGTCAGAATGAGTCATCCTCTGGGGACCATGAATGTCTATATCAAGGCTATATACGTATAGATCTAACCGTTTTTGAGACATTTCAGTGGACTGACTTACATTGCTTATGTTGGTTGTAGTATCAACTAATCAGTTAGCTATGTGAGCAGTATAGAGCATCTTTTTTCAAAGTAAGGCCTTCAGTGTTTGGATATGAAGTGAATTTTTGACTCATTTTGACAGTATTTTCCATCTGTCTTAAAACTCAGTGGGGCTCCCCTGATGTTTTGCTGTGACAACAAGCAGTGACTGTGTGTGTGATGGCTCAGATAAAAAAACTTAAAAGGAAATCTAGTTTCTCTTTGTATACCCTGTCTCTGTATATTGACGGAGTCATAAAACTCAGAATAATCTCAATTCCACCTCAGGCGGACATGCCTTCACATTAGTTTGCAGCACCTAGAACCTATCTGCTTTATCTTCTTGCCCTTCATCTTCATCTCATAGTCATTGACCATGAAATGCAGTTGCAACCTCAGAAATCTAGTATGTCGACCTTCAATCATACATTATTTAGCTCCAAATCTGCGTCTCTTGTCTCCATTCATGGATTTCCATTGACTGTTTATGCCTCTTCTATGTACTGCTTTGTGCTGTAAAATGCAAGTAAATGGCAGCGTTCACCACATTAGCATGTGTGGCCAACTAAGGTGCTTGGACAATGGTGATCCACTTGTTCTTTATCTTGTTCTTTATCTTTTTTATACAAGAATGAGGACATTCTTGTATAAACATCTGGAATTCTTTAGTCACAAGAATTGTTACTTATAGAGAGAAGAGAAGAGATGAACAGTGGTGGCTGAAGAAAACATCAGATCTGTGTTTAGCGATGAGGAGACTGTAATATCCTGTAATTAACACAAGAAATAAACGTTTAAATGGCACATTTTTCACATGGTTTCCATTGTTTGAGGTCTGACTGGAGCTCTTCCAAATTCATCATCTCATCACTTCTTTCATCACTTCTTCCCC
>NTHP01000750.1:162171-174739 GCA_003416845.1 Oplegnathus fasciatus
GAATTTGTAGTCTTCAGCCCCAACCGACACTGACTCGCACAGCTCCCTCTGGAGCAACAAAAGGCTTTATACAACTTTTTCACATATGCAGCAGTAGTCCCCAACACCTGTAAACAGACTTCAAATCGGTGGAATTCTCCTTTAAGTACATATTGATTTGAGAGAAAAAAAATATTGTCACTGCCATGGAATTGTGAAACTGTTTTCTTCCTCAAAAAAGCACCTAACTTTACCTATGGCCTCATTTTTTATGGTTACTCTATCTGTCATACACTGATGTTAATGCCTCACAAATCCACATATGACAGTAACAACAACATGTTTAACACCAGTAGATCTACATGCTATCTCTCTGTCTCCCTTTATGTTTCTCTCTCTCCCTCACTTTCTCTCTCTCTCTCTCTCTCTATCCATCTCCCCGTCTCTCTCTCTTCCACCTCAGAGGAAAAGTAATCTGGGAAGCAGATATCTCTCACACTCCCTCCTGAATAATGAATGGGGCTTGGGAGTTCTCCCACACAGTTCAAGCCCCTGATCAGTATGCCAAATACAACAACACACATCACTGCTGTTGCATTAAAACCACTTAACTCCTTAAGTTTTGGACTTTCCCTTGTTACGGTTAAAGCTGAAGCGCAGCCTGTCTGTTAGGGGATGACGAAATGTCACAGCCACAGAGCCCATGGAAGCCCATTCAAAACCTGTTGTGTTTCACAGTATACTTGCCACAACTCTTGTTTTTCTTGGTTCCTTGGAACTTGATACAAGATACAAGCTTTCCTTGCAGCAAAGATATGTAGCCCCCTTCATTACCAGCACCACCATAAGAAGCACTTTGAAGGCTCTCACCAAGTGCATTCCTCCCCTCAGCTGACTTTTTTGGGCTCCAGTCTAGTAGAATTATTGATCAGGCTCCTTAGGGGGTAGTGTGGAGTTGAAGGGTGAGAAGAGGTTGAGGGGGTTTGTTAAGAAGAAGGAGAGTGGGAGCAGGGAAGCATTCTTGTGTTCTCACTGCAGGAGGATGCCCACCCATGTTCTCGTAGAGGCTCAACCAGTCTTCATATCTAAATTGGAAAAACAAGAATAAGTGGAAACCTAGTATATGGCTCGACTGTGTATATTGTAGCCAATTTGTTACAGTCAGCAGTTGTGTCTATAATGTGAATTCCTGGATATTAAATGTTCATCTGCAAATTTCTGTAGTGGTCCCATGTAATATTTGTTCTTAAAGTGTACTGAGGTAACATACAGGGTTGCCATCTATAATGTGGAAAAATAAGGGACACTTTGCCAGCGACCCCATGCCCAGGGGACACAAATCAAGCAATATGCATCAATTCCTCTGCTACTGTCAACATGACTGTAAAGGAAATAAAGAGTCAATAAAAAGCAGTTGCATCATTTATATTAAAGATTAAAACATCAGATCAGAGACAGGCAAAATGTTTGGTCTGTCAAAATAAACTATTGGGTATATTTGGAAGAAGCAAGAACCCACTGATAAACTCAGAAATAGCAAATGACCTGATAGACCACAGAGACCACTGTGGTGGATGACTGAACAATACTTTTATTTGTGAGAAAATGTATTAATTTATTTTATAATGCGACATAAGAGAAGATAATATGCTGTAAGATAAACCAACTGGACATTGGTGGACATTAATCTGCCAAAGGCTCGGCTACCCCATCTTCATGAGAGGTTTATTAATAAATAAATATTTTATAAATTATAAAATAAATCTAATTTTAACCTTCAGTCCAACATCTTTCAGGAAGGATGGGACAGCCTAGCCTTTGGAAAGTTCATTTTCACCAAGTGGGTTATTAGTTACATTTCTCTCTCTCTCTCTCGCTCTCGCTCTCTCTCTCTCTCTCTCTCATTCACACACACACACACACACACATGCGGAGGGGGCGGGTCTTCTGTTTATATCCTCAGAGAACCGTCACCTTGTATATCTGGGAGAATGGCCTGGTGTAGCTAACTATCACATGATGACTCTAAGCACAGTATCATCTAATAACAACAGTACACACATTAGCCAACAACAACTTATCTGCTTCTGGGGAAGCCTGGGGTATCATGAACTGAGAGTCTGAGTCTCTGTAACCAGGGCAACGATGACGTTGAGTGACAGACAACTTGCCTGTCATTCTCTTCTGTGAATTCTAATTTAATACTTCTCTGCTATCAGGTAATATCAGGTATTGTGCCGTTTCTGTGCCGTCTATGTGCAGATGATGTACTGTGATGTGCTATTGCGCTGTGACGCATTGACGGAGTGTGGACTGGTTATTGTTTCATGTGAAATGGGTGTGTGTTTCAGCTTGTGGGTACCGGACGGACCCAGTGGGGTAGGGACCACATCCTGCTTCGCCCTTTTCCCACTAGTGATAGCCTTAGAGGGCGAAGCCTGTACGGAATAAACCGTCAGTTACGTACCATAACTCTGATTGTCCGGTCTCAGTTCAAGTTACGCACGACAAGGTGAGACCGAGGTGGGACCCACGTAGTAAGTGGGCGTAGACTAAAAGTCTTCAGTGCTGCGCGAGTGAGGGATAAACCCACTAGCGGTAGCTTTAGAGGGCTGCGCCTCATAGTGTTACATTATGTAACTAACATTCCCACCTATTTGTTTTGAAAGAGCAACGGCCAATGAGCAAACTCCAACACTCGGCTGACCAATTGTGCAACTCAGTCATTCACTCAGTGACAGACTTTCCCCTTTGGAGGGCCGGCCCTCTGCAGTCCAGCCAAAAATATATGGGTTGTTCTGGAAGGTGCTGACAAACCACCTAACAGTTACTAAATAAATATTGAGCTGTCATCTCCATGGTTAAGATCTGGTTCAAATTGTAATCCTGAAGATTTCAGTCCTGATTCATTTGGCATGTGATTTTTTATAGTTGGAAATGACATGTAGATGCATGTCATTTCTAACTGTAGACACGTCATTTCCAACTGTAGACACATGTCATTTCTAACTGTAGACACATGTCATTTCCAACTGAACTCTGGTAACCACTGAGGGCAGCAAGCACACCTTGAGCTGTTGTGCTGCTCTGTCAGAAATGCAACAGAAGAAGAAGAACCTGTGTATCTGTTTACAGCACAGCCAAACAAACCATGGCCTGAGAGGATTCATCACATCACGTTGTTTCAATAAAGAACACTAAAGAAGATATTCAGCTGTGTCATTCATCACACTAATACTGAACTCATTATAAAATGTTGCCTCCTACATAGTGTGAAATACAAGTATGCAACTCACTTTTGTCTAACCCTGCATCATATCTGCTACATGCATTGTCTCCTGTGAAATCCTTGTTTGTGTGTGCACAATTTTAATCCTGCACAGGAAAGGCAGGCTCCACCAAACCATGAAAACTTCCACATAGGGAGGCAATTATAGAATGCAATGGTAAAAAGAATATTGGTCATCAATAGCATCAAAAATGCAACCCTTCTAGAAATTACATTTATGTATAGCAATACAAAAACTATATAAACATAATTTCTAAGAGACAGGGTTGCAAAAATGGGTTATAATAAAAATCTAGGTAAATCTAGCTTTTAGTCTACATTCAGGCAATGTTTAGACAATTAAAACTACTTCAAGGGAACTCTGCCTGTGAAGAAGCAGTTGGATAATGTCTTATGTGGCTCTGGATTAGTTTTACAAAGACTGAGAAAATAAACCCTGATGATGTCATCTGAGGTTATCTCAGCTTGGGCTCAGATATTACAAACAGCCAGCAAACTGGGGGCGTTGAGTTTGAAAGATGAGGGCATTTACCAGGCAGGCAGAGACAGTTTAAACAAAAATACCATCAAGATTGTTTTATGGAAAATGTAGGTTCCAGTGTTTTTGGAGTTCACTAGGTCAAGATATCTCTGCCTCTGTTGCTTTAATTCTGATCATTCCTTTTTGTAAGATCTGTCTCTCAAGAGTTGTCCAATTTTATGGTAGTGCAATACTAAATTGCTGAAGTTCCTTTTTTTTCACAGTCATGGTTTAAATTGGGGAAAGATTGCTAGTATAATGGAAAGTCTACTGTTGGTAGGAGACCGAATGCAAACTGTAGTCTCCAGTATCAAACTCACATGCTTTGTATGCCCAATACACCCCGACCTGCAATCTCAGACATGTTGCAGCGGTACACTTGTCACTTGTTACTGTGTTCATGTGTTATTCTTGATGTCACCTTGGTTACATATTAAAATTTTCTGAGAATAATTTTAAAGGGCAGCATACGCTGGCAACACATCCTTGCGTCATATTGTTTTCTACATAAGTTGTTTTCTACACTGTGGTGTCTTGATGCACGTCGTCAATGATGCGACACCATACACCCTGTGTGTGTTGTACAAGTACTTTCTTGCATGTCATATTGACAACACACAATATTTTCTCAATTGTTTTGTGTCTAAAACTAATTTCTTGACATTTAAGAGTTTAGACACTAGTTTGCTGCCAAAGTCTTTCAAATATAAGACCTAGTTTCAAGCCCCTGTAATGGCCAGTATTCACCCAGCTGTGGATTCCTTGGACACAACACTGGATTCATACTGACATCTGACCTCCCTGTGCAGGGAGGGCAACAGAAAAGATAATTTCCCCCTGGGAAGTTCATTAAGTATCACATTATTACCATTATTTATCTCACAGGTGCTCATTATACCAGCTTTGTGTGGGCAAACCCTAACCAACCCGCTACTCCACATAAGTCAAACTAGAGCCTGAGAATTATTAGGTAGGTTTTCCCTCAGGCGGGTGCACAAGCGCATAAACACACAAAACAAGATCACATACACAGACACATTTGTAAAATCTCATTATGTACACACAAAGCACTGTTTACTGTACACACCTGAGCACACAAAATTCCCACACATACACACACCTACTGTACATCCATACATACAAGCTTACTATACACAATTTGTCCACTCATACACAGTCATCACCAGAACTCTCTCTCACACACACACACACACACCTACAGACGCACAGAAGTCTGCCAAACACACATTCTCTAGCCCACAAAAACTACTAAAGTAGCTCAACCTTTGCTCGGCCCATGCCATCTCACTTACAGCCCTCTTGTAATGCACTAATGTAAAGGATAAGTCCCAGTGTGTGTGTGTGTGTGTGTGTGTGTGTATGTGTGTGTGCAGCAGGGAGGGGCAGGACAGGCCCAGGGCCAGCCAGACAGACAGGCTGGGCAAGTATATATTTACCCTAACTGAGGGGAGTGGAAGTGAGGGATTAGTTACAACAACAGGCTGGCTGCACTCTGAGACGCACTGCTGAAGGAAAGGGGACATAATTGATTCAGGACAGGGCTGAATGGGCAGAAAGGAAGACGAGGTGGCTGCTGTGTGTGTGTGTGTGTGAGTGTGCTTACCGAGTGATGTGTACTTATATTGTCTTTTTTGTTTCTGTGTGAAAAGTAAGTGTGTGCCATTGTCTTGTGCACTGGGTCACTGTATGTGTTTGTGCACATCATGTCTGTGAATGCCTATGTGTAAATGCGATAAAAAAAACAAAAACAACATCAAAAACCTCAGGAGCACTTTTATGGGCCAAAGTCAAACACAAATCAAGCCTTAATCTCCACAAACAAACTTCCTTGTAACAGGCCTTTTTCAAGCAGACATTTTGATTTGTCAAAGCAGAGGTGGAACTACCAATATGAATGAAGCTTAGCGCAAGTTCACTCGAGAAGACTGATCTTCATGCTCATCTATTTATTATTTACTCTCTCTCTGTTTCTGTCTGTTCCCGCTTCTAACTCAATCAGCTGACTGAGGGTGTTCACTCTTTCAGGTGAACCAGTCAGATTTTGCCAATCATCTTTGACATCTCTCGTCAGTTTAAATCTGTGCCTTCCTCTGCTGCTGTCAGCTGTCATTTCGGTGTCAGATCGGTGCAGCCCTCCTCTGCCCCATTCAGCTCCGGTTTTCATCACAACCAGCTGGGTCTTCCAGTGAGCTCATCAGAGGTCCACATCTCATCCATCCAGATCTTCAGCCCATTGCTCTACACCACCACCAACAGTGTCCAGACTCCATCGGGAGGATATTCCTGTACACACTCTACTTTCCTATTGTGCACTATGTCAGTAAATTTTATTATTCCTTAAGCATCTCTTAAGTTAAGTCTCTCCTGATTGAAATGGTGGCAGAGCAGCAATTAGCAATCTGATGTGTCTGATGTAATACATAAAACCGTTTGGGTTATGGAGTCTGCTGGCAGCGATGTAAGGTATGTTATATTATAAGGTAACCTAAGTATTTACACTTAGGTTACCTTATAGACCAAATTCAGGGAGAAGAAAAGCATAGGCACATGTATCTTCCTGGCTTGCAAAGTACACAGGCTAATGGTTAGCCTGCGTACTCACACTAAGTATTAAGTAGTTGCTGTTATCTTCACTGCTTTCTCTAAACTGATAGAACTTAATCAGTGGACTTGATTTTTGGGTGTAATACTGAAAACCTTTTAACAGATTATTCCAACAAACTTCGGTGCTTTGTGGAAAGTTTCACATTCAAGTCTAGAATGGTAAACAAAGAACGAAAAAGGTAACAATACATTCGTCCAGCTTTATACAGTATGTCCCACGTCATATAGAATCAAATATTATCACACCACCTATCTGCTTACAAACAGACATAAATATCCACTGGGCATTCTTCAGATGTTAAGAGATTCCTAAACTTTGTTTTTACTCTCGCTGGAACTTCAGAGTTCTTTATAAGCTGTTGCAGTTTTTAAAGTTGACTTGCAATGTCAAACATTACAAGTTATCCCAAAAGAAATATCGTTGAAAGTTTTAGTTTATTGTTTTGGAAAAGTGGGCGAAATTTCAGTCATTTGTGTGTGTGTGATGGGAAGAGGACACTGAGTAACAATGAAGAAAACTGTTTACAATAAGACAGCTATTAAAGAAGGGTGAGGGAAAGAAGACAGTAAAGAGCAGAACAGAATAGAAAAAGCGCCTGAAATCAGCCCGTCTGCCCCTAGTTTGCCTGTCCTGTACACAAATGGCGGTCCTGAGGGAGGAACCAGAACAGTGGAAAGGGCCAATTGGCCTCTGTGACCCTGTAAGTGAGAGATGGATAATGTGGGGGCCAAAGGGCCTCTGGGCCTGGCTGGTGTACAGTTCCCTTTACAATATGAAAGTACAACACACACACATACTCACATAACATGTGCACTCACAGGTGTGTGCACACAAGCGTGAAGGCACATGTACACATTCAGTATCATATGCACAGTCATACACAAGCACATAATACATTTAGGCAGGTATGCACACACACCCACACACACTGCCACACGCCTCACTGTAAATGGGTTGAGACAGTGTTTGTTGGTGTTTCTGATGAGGAAACTGAAACATAGCGACCCCAACCCCCAACCCCCAACCCACTTTTGTTTTACACACTGTTCCAGAAAGGAGTTTGACGGGTTTCCTTTGGTCCTCGTTAGCAAAGAATGTGGGGCTTGGACAATGCTGGGCAACTAAGCTTTACGTTTTCACTTTCAGACCTGGAACCATGTTTGTTGACATTTGATGAGAGTTGTTGGGAGCATTTTGCTCGGGGCAGCTCCAATTTACTATATGCTGCTTGGGACTTGACAAATTAGAAGGAGTCCAAGGTTTTTGGAGTGGGCAGGCCGCCATTTTGCTGCTGGTCTTTCTGCAGCGTCGTGATTTCCACATCCTGGAACCGTCCACTGCCCTTTTAATCGAATTATCACATCAGTGTATCTTCAGCAAGGAGCCTGGGCCCAGAACTCTGTTAATGGTTGATCTCCACAGAAAATATAAGTATACAAGAGGTTTTAATGAGCCTGGGTTTCTGGGTGACTCTGCATTTACTCATACAGTATGTTGTGTAAATGAGAACAACACAAATGGACAAAGAAGAGGAATAGCAACAAAATGTAATTACTTCCCACAAAACAGCACTTAAACATATAAACAATAAAAACTTTATATGTTTTATATTAAACTATATTCCTGCCATTAATTTCTCCATTAAAATATATTTAAAAAAATTTGAAACTTTCAGCATGCTACTTCATTTCAGTTCTGTTCCATTAAATTAACCCTTTAGCTGAATGATTAACAAGGATTTTTTTTACTATTACTCCTTACCCTTTGTTTTTCAAATATGCACATTCCTCTCAGGTCATATGGTTTAATCTCATTTTAAACAACTTTAGGATACTTTCAGGTACATTTACTGTTGACTTTATACCTGATTTGTGCAGTTTTAAAATAATAAACATGGTTAATGATAAGTAGTTTTGTTTACAGCTTTTATGGAACATTTATGAACATTTGATTTGCATTTGGTTTATTAGTATTTTGCCATACATCCATAAAATAAGTAATATATGGAAGAATAAGTAATCCATATAAAATGTATAACAAAACCTGGTTTGAGAAATCCGAAATTTTACGCAGTATTGCAGATGAATTTGGTATACATTTTATGTGATCCCCAACACAATGTATCACTCCCCAAAATTTCATTCATTTTCGACATCTTGCTTAAATTCAATGATAATTTGTAAAAATCAAACCGTCTCTGTAGACAATTCAATTTCTTTTCCAATGTGTCCAATATATATATACATATACATATATATATATATATATATATATAAATATAGACATCTGAAAACTTTATACAGATAACTTATGTACACAAAAAACAATAGCAGGCAAACACAAAGCCTTGGGGAACCCCACAAGTAACCCTGTTCAGTATTAGATTTTGTGGTGCTTCCAATATATTTTTTATCTGTGACAGCAAAAAAACAGGTGTATGTTTGATACCATGTCTGCCTCCAGCTTTGTCAATAGGAATGACTTTAGCTGTTTCCATTTTGCTGAGAAATACAGTATACCATTGTACAGAGACTTATTGCAAATATGTCAGAGGTTTCACGACAGATTCTATAATGTTTTTATTCGAGACAAGTCAACTGTATTCCAGTTCAACTGTGGACTCTTGAATTACTCTTGAACGTTGTAATGAAGCAGCTGGAGATCATATCAGAATATTCAATCAATTGGAATATTCAAACTAAGTGTTCTGTTACTTGCAGCATTTGGAAAACTACCACATTTCTTGATGGGAAAGGTGTTAATCTATCCTTTCTTCTTGATGAGGTCATGAGAGAGTACACCTGTGACTGCTTAACCAGGTGCCTGTGTGATGTTAATTAGTCTGGCTAAGAGCAGTGTGCTTTAATTACATCACTTAGCCATTTGTGGTGATAAACTGTTTTTGCATTAGGATTTTTCACTGTGCAGACTTATCAGTCTATGTAAGCAGCATGCCGTTAAATAAACAATTAGTTATAATGCATAGACAAGTATTTTAATATTCTGGATCAAATTCAACCAGGATTAACCACAAGCTTAAGTATAATTTATAAACTGAAAAGAGATGCAATCAATACTGATTTCCAGTTACTGGAAATCAAATGAGGTAATTAAATTAATTGGAAGAACTGATGCATGGAAAATTAAACATTAAATGCTAATGATAAAATCAGAACTTAAAATTTTCTAATTCCTAATTAAAGATGCCGTTTGCTGCAGTGAAAGATCTCAAAAGTGTTATCAAGACTCAAGAGGAATAAATAAGTAAAGCTTCTCTGTGAAGAACCTCTCACACAACACTGATGTACTGTGTTAAAGGACTTTCAAAATCTGTTTTTTAGGTCAGGCACACACAAAAAAAGATACATTTTGAAGCTCATAATGTCTTTCCTAGTGGAATTTGGTCATGGTTATATAAGTTGTGTATGGTTAGGTTGTTTGCCTTGTCAGATGCATCATGTCAAAACAACTCGTTGACTCGAGGTTGTAACTGCCTGCCTATACCAGAAAAGTTAAGTTGTTTGATCTGGATTCCCCCTAGTGATCCTGAACTTGCGGCCAAGAAATGAACTGACTCTGCCATTTGACCATGTGCAGCCGCTGGCCCTCATGGCTGCTTGTGAGTTTGTTAAAGTTGCTACGCGTAGCATTTTGTGTCATTACATTACAGACCAACAACACACATCTTGTCAGTTAACTCGGCAGACAGTTTGAGATATCTGTCTGAAATTCAACAGTTTTCACTTGGTCACAAATTCGCATGTCAAAGTTCACCAAAGTTCATGTTGATGTGCACATTAAAACTCTGCCTTTACTTTGATTATCTGAACATCATTACCATTATGATTATTTCCTTTTTGTTACATCATCACATCTATATTGCTTTGCAGTATGGGTCATCTTCTGAGGAAAGTCTGGTGAAGTCTGCACCCCAAGCAGACTCTTCTGTTCTCTAAGCAGTCCGTGTGGCTCTTTGTTGTATCGTGGAATGTGATGTCTGGCGAAAGATTCCCTCATCGCTGAGATCAGACATTTGGGAGTGTGTGTGTGTGTGTGTAAACAAGACTTTGATGTGTAACACATGATTAGAACATGGTTTCATACTGCACTCCATCTCCTCCTGCCAACACCAACCTCTGGTGTTGCGTGAATGATTGGGACATTGCATACTATCATTTTAACATTGTATATACACATAGACGCATACACACATGTATGGTTTATGGTACATATGCTACTACACTGTGCTTGTCTGTCTCCTGTGCAGTTCCCTTCATCTTTCACACATCAATCCCTGTTTTAGATCTCAACATCTTTACTCCGGGCTCATTTATTTCAACAAATCATTTATCCTGGCAAATTCTGTCTTCACACATTCTCATACCGTCTACGAGCCGGTGGTAATAAATATTTCTCTGCTTTGTGTTGCCGCAGTCAGGGAGGTTCTCAGAAATTCCCGTCTAGCAGTTATACTTGGAACACAGTAGCTACAATAACAGCATAGCATAATTAAAATGCCTCAGGTAATTTAAGAGTCGAGCGTGGGTATAATACCTTGTCAGGTGATGTGCTGGCGCTCTGCATTTGTATAGCCATCAGTCAGAGATGCACCGGGCTGTTAGTAAACTCACACGCTCATGGATGAGTCACACTGCACGAAGGCATGCTTCATACCTCGTGCTCGCACAGAGTTAATTCTAATTGGCAGATGACTGAAGATGGGAGAGAGGCTGTCAAAAGTCCTGCAAAGGCTGGTTGAAATAGCTGTGGCTGACATATACAGTATCTACCACAGATGAGTAACACAAGAGTGCAAAAAGCAGCTGCTGTTCCTGTGAAAAGGATTTATAATCATATGGTAATCTGTTTGTTAGACAAGCGACATGAGAACCGGTCACTTTTCACCTCTTAAACACATTTAAAAAATTTTGTGAAGAACCTGAACAAGAATGTGAAGTGGAACACAAAATTACCCTTAAACTGTATTTTTCTTTTTTTCACAAGTATCAAACCTGGTATACCTAATGTTGACTACAAAAGAATGGTTGCTTCTATAATCAGGGACAATTCAGTCCATATGAAGTATTATATCCCCCAAAGGCAACTGCTTAGAATTAATATGTAAACCTGTGATGTCATCCACGTGTGAAATGTAGAGCTGTTCTTATGAAAAACTAATTTATGATATTGAACAGCACATAAGCATCCTGTAGGTACTGAAAATCATAAAATTATAGCCTGACAGATACTGGATTTAGTTTACACACACAGACCTATACTTACCTATATTTAAAAGATCTGATAATGACATGTTGGCCTGTATTTGTTTTAATCATAAACACATGACACTATTGTAGTGCTGTCTGGTGGACAAGCGATGCACAGTAATGGTGTCAGTTTCTAAACTACCTCAAATATATCGTAGCCAAGGGGGTCTGCTACTGAGCTTGCATGTCAACAGCATGACAAATGATGAAGACACAGTTGAAAGCTCTGGAAAAAAGCAAGTAAGCTGAACTTGAGTTGGCACTGTTTTGTCAAACTACTATTTCCAAGGTAAAGAATGAACTTAAACACAAAACCCAAGCTTTAATAAAGCATGTTTGCCTTTCTGTCCTCCTACAGCATCTCATACTGAAACCTCTCAGACTCGCCTGTCACACACAGAGGACAGAAACCATGTTGTCCTTGCCGTCGCACCACCTTCCTGCCCTCCTGCTTTGGCTCGCCGTCCCACCTCATTCATCCCTGACCTCGGGCCACGCTTCAAATTGTGAGGTCAAAGGTCAGCCTTTCAGCCCTCTTGAGAGATTGGTGATGTTTTGTTGTCATCAAAGTGAGACTCCAAAAGGCATGACTAATTAAAAAAATCGCAACTAGGAGCTTGCCGGAATCTCAAGTGACTGAATGTGTGTGTGTTAAGGGGACAGGAGTTTTCCTTTTTCATTGGCATGATGAATGCCATGGAAACTTAGGTTGGTTTTGTAGTGTGCCGTGCTGTAACTAATGACATGCCGCAAGCGTTATTCCACCAATATAGACACAGCCAGGAATAATATCGCCGGATTTTCTTAAATGAAATCACAGGGAAAAGAACACTCCTGGGGCTATACTGTATGTGCATGTTCTCAAGCATATTGCGGCTAGGTTTTTT
>NTHP01000750.1:185751-211991 GCA_003416845.1 Oplegnathus fasciatus
TGTTTCCATCACTTTAGAGGACATTACATTGACTTACATTCACTCCCTATAACCACTACTTGCCTAGCCCTAACCCTTACCCTCATTTTAACTTAACTTAACCTAACCTTACCCTAACCTTAAACCAAGTCTTCACCCTAGAATTTTATGATTTACGTTATGGGGACCTGTATTTTTTCCCCAAAAGGAAGGCGAGTCCCCACAATGTGACTGTGTAAACAGATGTTTGTCCCCACAACATGAGTAATACACGCCCACACACACACACCTAGTAGTATTCTTAATTTTCTTGTTTTTCTCACTGTTTCGCAACATTCACCCCTCTTCCTCCATGTTTTAACAGGTCACTCCACAGTCCTTTGCTCTCTCTCAACTCATTTTCTCTGCTGAAACTCTCCTTTCCACCACCCTTCCACTTCCTCTTAAGTGTTTTAATGGACCCATCTATCAGAAGACATATAACAGGTAACAGCTCTCAAATCACACCGAGCACAGACTGTCATTATGATTTGAGTTACTGAGTTACTCTTCATTAACCTCAATTGAAGCCAATGATCATCCATCCCGTACCCCACTATGTGCATTTGGCTAATTAATTAGTCCTGCTGCAGCATGATGTGTATACATGTGGGGAGCCTATTCATAGAAAATACATCTCCATAGATTTGGAATATATTAACTCACCTAATCTCCACCGGTATCAAAGCTATTTCCAGTGTCTTCCTGGCTAAGAATTCTTGTATAAAATTGCCTGTTGTCCTCCTTATTACCTGTCACACTCAGCCTGACCTAGTAAAACTTGTCACAGTGAAATATACTTGTCTTGTCTATCACTGTTTGACTGATTTTGGGATTTCCAATGATGATCTTTCTGTATAGCCTAAAAGGTATTATGATGCCAATATTCAGCATTGTTTGTCTGACCATTTCATGCTTGCAAAACGTATATATAACGTTGTGTAAGGGGGGGTCAATCTAATCTTGACTATCTACATATATACAGTTTATAACACCCCGTTATGTTTCTTTATATCGCTGATAGTGGTAATGTTAACAGCCAACAGTCTCTGCATTGTGGTGATGATGGTGGACTAACGGCTGACAGTTGATTCCAACAAAGACACACAAACAGCTCCGATGTCGAATCAAAGATGATTATTTATTGCTTACAAGCACTTCGGGATCTGAGGGATACAAGCCCAGTCTCAGTAAAACTCTTCAGTATAAAAGAAAATCATAATCAAAGGTCACAGGTTTTCATTTAACAGCCACACACTCACCTGGGGGATACAAGCCTGGTCTGACTTGTTCCCCCGGTGATGGGCTTTATAGCTGCATTGTTACCATAGTTACTAGTTACCATAGTAGCCTAGTATTAAATATTAAACATAAAATAACAGCATACAAATATGAAAATAACACAAATATGTACACTTTACAACTATCAAATAAAGGTAAAATTATTGCCAAAATTAAATTCTATATTACTAGACATAGTAACCATGTAAAACTCAAATTATGTATTTAATGTAACATACAAGAGGCATATGTTACACATGCATATAATGTATAGAATAAAAATACTAAGAATCTGTAGCCATGCTAGCGGCTCTGTACTGCAGCACAGCAGAGTTTGGAGCTGTCAGCATGCTGACACGCTCACAGTGACAATGCTAGTGTACTGATGCTTAGCAGGTAATGTTTGCCATGTTTACTATCTTACCTTAGCCTGTTAGCCTGCAAAGTTTTGCTAATTAGCATTAAATATAAAGTACAGCTGAGGCTGATGGAATTGTAGTTTCTACTCTTGCAGTGATATGATTAAGGCAGCTAAAAGGAAAATTGCACAAAACGACATGACGAAATGAAGGCATGTATAACAGCTTCAGCGTCTTTACAATTACTAATCTTTGCAGTGTAACACATATGATGTAAACAGTTCTGAACTAGACTCAAATGTTTAAAAGTCAGGATCTAAAATCTGATTTGTAATCATGTTGCAAAATACAAATCCTAGATTTGGCAGTACCTGTCCTGCCAGATATTAACTGAAGGAAATTATTTGCTATCAAGTTACCTTTTCCCAGAGTTTCCCAAAGAGCTTTATTCGGGTTGGAGTGGATTCTCCTCTTAAACAACATTTCGACTTTCACTGGACTCTAACACTTTGACACAGAACATGGGTGTATGAATCAGGTCTACTCACTATGCAATGAACCCGCATTTGACATATTCATATGACAATGGTCACAGCTATTACCACTCGTTGTCAGCACTCAGACACTCTGCAGCTGTAGCTCCATACATGTGAATGCTAAACCACAAAAAGACAAAGAATGACATCAAAGAAGTCCCAAGTAAAGTTACGTGTCAGTTTCTGTTCCTCTCTTTCTCTGTATTCAGGATGTCAGTTAAAAGATGAACATCAATATCATTCTAATCTCACAAAATTAAGTTTCCATCCCAGAGGCTTGTCCAACAACCGCCATCTTGGTTTTAATATACTTTATTTGATCTGAATGTAGTATAAAAGTTCCTTTAGAAACCCAGACTACATACAAAGCAAACAGACTTACAAATTAATGATTTTATGTCACCATGACATTTTGACTGCACCTATCCAATATTTAATAAAAGCTTTCACCACACTGACATTCTCAGTCAAACTGTAGAATGTGTACCTGTCTGATGAGGCTGAAGTGACGGCATGAATGCAAAAGGGCAAACAGGAAGCCTGCTGTTTTGACTGGAACCATCTTGTCTTTTGTCTACAGTTTGGTTTCTTCGGGCCAGGAGGAAACACAGGTCCTTCAGATCCAATCAGAGGACAGGAGCCGATGTGTGTGTTTCTGGCCTCGCTGCACCTTTTCAGGAGCGAGCCGCTGACTGATAGCTCACATGTGTTTTAGGTGTCGGCCCGTGCGCCTTCCAAACAAACAAGTCAGGTCAGTAGCAAGTGTAAACAAGTTGAAACCACAGACACTAATTTTACCTGTTGCGTTTTCTGTGACATGGCATGAAGTAAAATTGAAATAAGAGATAAGATGTGAGCTAAGAGAGACTTTATTATCATCCATCTGTATACAGTGCAGAACATAGAGGTCCCTGGTGCAAAACAAACACAAAATGATGCAACATTCAGAGTGAACATGAAAATGATCAGACTTTCCAGACACAAGTTATGTCATTTAAACTATTTCATATATATAAAATACTTATAAATATATTTAATTATCTTGTTGAATGTACAAATAAACACACAGGTGGGAGGCCTCTATCCAGCATGTAATCACACAAAGTAACAGGGCTGCACTGTCTTTCATTTCATTGTTGTTTTAATATTCCTGAGTCGTAAATAATTGATGAAAGGTCTCTCTTTGATGCTTAATATACTGTATATATTTTATAAATTAGTAAGACATATCATAACACAATAGGTGGTTAACCTGTAACCTTTTCCCCTGTTGTCTTTTCACCTTTATTCTTCTCTTTCATAAAAATGCTCCTTATGTTGCACAAGACAGGGGTGTCCCTAATCATTTTTCAAAAATTCCCTCCTGGGTAAATCCACAGATTCCTATCATCGCTAGGAGCTGGAGGGTGACACACCAGGCCACCCCACCCATAATGACAAGCAACTTCTCCAATTTCTTAAAATGTAGCAACATAAAAAAGAGGAGGAACGGGTGTCCGGGGAGAGACAAACAAAAGATGAAAAACAAAATGGAATGGTTGCTTCTGTATGTGTCGTATTTGGTATTTGTGCACGTGTCAGGAGATGAACAAATAGAAAGGTAAGTCATTCTAACAGAATTACTCATTTCCATGACTTTCCAAATATAATTGAACCATGCAGTATGTGTGTTCTTAGCCTCACCTCGTCTTTGTGTGCTTTCCTGTAAGAGCTAATATCAAAAACATTGCAACACAGCTACATCACTGCAGATACATGAGGGATTTCTGTTTATGTAACGTACATACTTGAGTTAAAGTCAAACAGAAGTGTGAAAAGTGATAATGATTTTTTTGATTAGAGTACTGCTTCATTTTGCAATCAAGCAACAGTCAAACTACAGCAGCATAACAAGTGTGCCACAGCTAGATTTTAATGAAGTCATAAAAATTTAAGGATTAACGCAGACTTTATGAATGCTCTCTAACTGTCTGTGTGTGAGTGAGTGTGTTCATACTTGTGTTTATGTGTGTGTGAATGTGAAGAGATGTGTCTGTGCGTCAAGACGTACATGCTAGGGCTTGCAGAAGAATGAATGATTAATCGGCACTGCTTTGTGGGTAATTTAGATGTCAAGCTCTCTTCCTCTGCTTTTTGCTAACTGAGTTGTGTGTGAAAAGACGTCCCTCCTCCCCTTTAAACTGGGCCGGTCAGGCGAGCAGCGTGGCCCTGCTGTATTTCAAAGTGTCTGTAGGTCGCTCTGCTTCTTATTACTCCTTGATCAGTCTCCATAAATCACCAAGCAAAGGAGTTGTCGTCCCTGCACGGTGCTGGAATAATCCTGCAAAAACCCCAGCTAATAAAAAACGATAATACTTTGAGGTTATTTTTATGTAATTGTTTTTTTCCTGCGTGATTATACTGAAAATGCCATGAGGTCACGCTGGTTTCCAGCTTTGATTAAGTAGACAAAGGAAAAAATGCAAAAAGGAAATGAATAAAAATTGCTTTTACAAAAACAACACAATGCTGGATAAGCATCTGTGTTCGAGCCGCAGTATGATTTGAAACAGTGCTCAACAATTATGAGTCCAATGATTACTTCCCTTAATATAAGGAGCATAATTAATTAATCACAGTAATTACTCAGTTTTGTTTGACTTCTTTCTCTTTACACAGACATCCTCCATTTCCACCCGAGGCACATAAATTAAACTCAAATCAAGATCAGTGCTCAAACTTGTGATAGCCATGCTAACTGAGAGGGGGACTTCCCATCTGTCTGTCTAGTCTTTGTTGTTGGATGAATACTGTTTTCAATATCGCTGGCTGCCACCAGCGCTGAGCATTCATAGTTAAAAGATTGTTGTTCAAAGATAAACAGGCAGTGAGCAAGACAGACAGTCAACACTGCCCTCCAGATGCAGACATAACCATTATGCACCTGCAGGAGTGCACTGTCAAAATGATGTGGCGGGTAGACAATACACCTGTGTGATGAATTGTGCCTTCGCTTAAACATGTTGTCTCTGTGAGTGTGATAAGAAGACAGTGTTATTGTGATGGTGTTCTAGACAGATATACAAAGATGTAGCCATAATAGAAATCCAACTATTGCAAAAGGAACAGGTGGAGAAAAATTTGGATTACAATACAGGACACGTGCATGATGGAAGGACCCCTACAATAACACGCACATACAATTAGTAAAATCATCTGAACTAATAGTCTGGTGACCGAGCAGAATCATGTCATGGAATGTATTAAAAAATATGCCTTTTTAAAATTTGTGAAGGGGGCGTGTTCAAGCTAAAACATGGTGTTAAGCTCTTTAACTTTGTTAGTAAGATGCTGTTTTTGTTTTGAAAAGTGCTATATAAATAAAGTTATGATTATTATTATCATTAGTATTATTATTATTATTATTATTATTATGTTATTCTAACGCCCTGGTTCCCAACCTTTTTGTCTTGTAACCCTTTAAAGCAAACATACGTGTACTCGCGACGATGATGTGTTTGCAGTTTGTCAGCGGCACACATGACACTTGAACTCAACCGCTGGATGTTAGTATGTGTGGCACGTGCACACATTTGTAGCTGAAACACTTTGCAAACTGCAACTCACAGCCAACTGCAAACTAATGCAAGACAAATTGTTGCTATAACCCTGTTTACTGTGTAAGCTTGTACACATGCACAGCATAGGCCTTTGATGTTTTGATTTGTACACACACACAGACAGACAGACAGACACACACACACACACACACCATTGAATATCTATTTAAATGATTACCTGTTTTCCTCGGGGGCAGCCTGTTATCTGCGGTGCTGGGGCGCAGCTCTGGCCTGAGCCATGTGAGAGCCGGAAACGCTCGTCACCTCTCGCCCTGCGAGTCTCTATCTATCCCGGCTCAGAGCTGGTGTGAAAATATTTCATCTGAGAGAAAACAAGGTTATAAAAGAGCGGGTTGCAGGGCCACAGGATGGACTAAGTTATTCTTCTGGCTTAGAAGAACAATACTGTCGTGGCCTGGCATGAGGAGGATCTGCTGGCAGGATTCAGGAGGAAAAAAGTACGTGTGTTCTGTTGTGAACGTGCCATTGTGTTTGCATGTGCATGTAGTGTGGTATGAAATTGAGGAAGAGAAGATGGGATAAAGGACAGTCACAAAACATCAAGGAGCCGTGACGCAGACTGACCCTGACAGCACAGACAGAACAGAATAATATCAGTTCTGTTGGGGAGGGAGGGAGAGAACGGAAGGAGAGAGGTTATTTTATCTGTCAGACGAACAGAAATGTCAAGCTATCTGGGAGGAAACGAAAAAAGATCTAGCGACAGGTTGAAGTTTGAGATAAGTGCCATGTTGGACTGATGTGTGAAGGGGAAAAGGGCAGAAAAGAAAGTGAAAGGATTTGAGAAAAAGACAGACAGATGGGCAGACAGCAGCAAAGTGGAGTTTATTCTAATGATGATGTAGACATCTGGAATCAAACGTCTGGAATTCAAATAACTAGCATACAACTATTAAAAAAAATCATAGATCCACCTAGCACTTTACTTTGCGTTGGTGTGAAAATTCCCAGCAATTTAGGGTGGAAATGCTGCACTTGTGGTATGAGGAACTCTGTACTGTTCATTTGTCATAGTCACAGAATGACTGACATTGTTTCCATGAGGATAAACAAACGGATTCCTCTTCATGATCATTATAAAGCCATTGAGGGAGACCTGGTGACGCTGTGTTATGACATGTGCAGCTCTCTTCCTGCCTCCTAGACAGCAGGAGTGGTGGGAACCTGGAAATTATGGCCGGTCAGCGCTTCAGTCTGTGGAAAAAGAGGCCATTGTTATGTCAATCACTTTGGCATGAAGAACACACCGCGTTTGACGTTTGACAAGCTGATACATGGTTCCAGGTTATGTTCAGCAGGGGACTTCTATTGGGAAACACTACTACCGAGTGCAACCCTAAAATATCAGGTGGATGTTTGCCATTTATTCAATTCAGTCATATAGTTGAGACTGTGTGTAAAAGAAGTTCCTCCTGCACCACAGATACATTAGAACAGTCCACAAAATCTGTGATAACATTATAGGTCTCTGCACATTGCATCTTTACATGGCAACACTTTACTTTAAAGATTCTTTATGTAACATTTTACATGTATTAACCATTTTTTAATCGTTTTTGGTGCCAATGTGAGAACAAGTTAAAAAATGAGACCTTCCCCGACTTTCTCGGTTGCCTGTAACAGCCTGTGGACTGATTTCTATGTGAAGGACTCAGGACGTTTTTTCCCAGAAAATCCAACACATTCTCCCTCCCAACTTGTCACATATGGACGCTTGGTCAGGACCCCTTGGCGTCACTTATTAGCAGTATAAACGGATAATCAATAGTCATACAGTGAAACACAGTTGTAATAATAGAAAATATGTGTTCATAGGAGAAGTTATAATTGCTCACAAATACTGTACATTAATAAACACTTAAAATGCCCCTATATCTGCTTACAACTACATTATAGTGTGTTATACACTATTTATTAAATGTTTGCATACTGTTTATAAATGCTAAATATTGGGACTTAAAGGTAAGTGTTACCCTTTTCGCCATAATACAGGATTGATTTTGATTGTGCTTAAAGCTCTGATCTCCCATAAGTTTATTATAAAGATTTTATAAAAAGATAAAAGTTATTTGGTGCATTTGAAACAGATTCTTGTGCTGTGATTTGCTTCAGTTTGTTTGGACTGATACAGACCAAACAATCTCACAAAGACCGCCTGAAAGGGAGTGTGTGGATCTGGTATGGTTCTGTGGTTCTGTGAGATTTACCACTGCAGGTTACTGCATTTACATGTGCATAAGTATCCCTGTTTTATCCTGGTTTTGATCTTATTCGGGATATGCCATTTACATGGATCATGAGAAACCTGGTTATTCATATCCCTGTATACATGATCATACAGTGTGCGGTTCTTCAACATGGCAGCAACTCATTCCTCAACCAACAGAGAATGATCAGATACCTGGGTAAGGTGTTGCCACATTATTACTTTTGGACACACCAGAAACCTGATCATAACCAGGACACTAGTGCACATGTAAACACACCCAATGTGTACACTATGTAGCTCAATGACTGGCTAGATGTGAAGCAGAGTGCTAGAAAAGTTATGGATATTTGCTGCACAATTAATGAAGTGCTCAAGCAATTAACACAATCTCTCGTGCGAAGGGATGTCGCTATCGTCTTTTTTGCTCCGATATGAGTCCTTTAATAGTGTGTTTGTGCTGATACCAAGGACAGACCCATACTCAAGGTAGCGTAACCAGTCCGAGGGCAGGTAAATAACATTGAACTCAAATATAAATAGCTCCCACAAAGCAATGATCAAAATGTACAGCACTACAAAGATTAACACTGAGTACACTTGTACTTGCAGCTTCTTCCTCTACAAACAGTCTTTTACTGTACAGACAGTACTGGCTGCAGAGAGCACACAAATCTGTAATAAACAGCATAGTACACCTCTTTATTGTGCTGTTTCTACCTGTCCATCACTATTTATGGCATACATCTGATACTACTCATAATCAGATATTTCTTCATGAGCTCCAAAGATAAATCATCAGGTTCAGTAAAGTGCTGCATGACCTGCTGTCAGTGAGCAGAATTTAATTTGCCCATGTGGGTTCATGTATTGCTGATAACGCAGGATGACAGTCACCAAAACTATTCAGTGACTGAGTTACCTGTCAGTCCACACGATGTCAAGTTTATACCTATTTGTTCAATTGTAACGAGTCAGTGTGTACAAAAAATGGACTACAGCGAAAGGCAACGACTAATCTTTTTTCCTCTTTTGTCCAGACCAACTGAACCAGTCTGCTGGTGTAGAAGCGACCCTTGATGGTCCAGATGCTGCTCATGCCTTTCTGCTCTGACATGAGGAAAACTTGTACGCAATCATTCAAATCATTCAAATGATTTAAAGACTCTGAGCACAGGTGAAGGCAGTTTCGATACAAAATATCAAAACTTTACCAGCCTTTATCACCAAACATCAGAGCTAACTTAACCTCACATAACCTGAGGCCCTTTTGCCCTTGGATGCAGAGCAGAATAAACTACATAGTACTTACATGGCTCTCAATAGCTTGTGATTAACTATGTATCTTCCTTGTGTATTTTCTCAAAGGCACCCTCTGGCTAATTCTTTCTCTTTTAAAGGAGCTAAATAAAAGGTAAGTTAAATACTGGGTGTCTGACTTGTAAATGCACTTCAGTCTGCCGTGTTCTCTCTGTCTAGCTCTCACTCTCTCTTTCTCACCATCATTGTTATCTCTCCACTCTCACAGCGTTTGGACCTTTGAAGACATGGAGAGCTCACAGAGGACTCAGAGCGTCATCGATTTCCACCTGAAGTACAGATGACTTGTCTGCAGGGTGTCTGCCCATAATCACGACAGGGTTTTGATAACGATAATAATGATTGCCGCGGTGAATAACAGCCTGCGTTTGGCGGAGGCTGTCTCTGCCGGCGAGCCTAACATACAGACAGCTCGGTTGGCCTGAGTAATCGCAGATGCTGAACAGATTTCGGCTCTTTCTCTCCACTCGTTAAGGAGCCCTGTGGCGTGACATCCCCAACGTATGCAGCATGTTTCACTGAATTACATATGTGGGCTGCATTCATGAGTCCTTCCAGCAAGTTTACATCAGATGTCTCTGCCTTTATTTTATGGACACCGTGGACAGAGACAGGAAGACTGAGGAAGAGTGTAGAGAGAAAGGAGACGAATGATTGGCTGGCCCACCTAAATATTTAAGTTGAATAGATGTTTATGTTATATTGAATATTAGCACCTGCGACAATGTTGGAAACCATGGATGCACATGAATATGAATACATGATCTTGTTATGCACAGATAATGCGCTCTGAACAAATACCAAAAACACCAACATTCTCACACCACCACCACCCTGTAATCCAGGTGGCTGTGCTCTGACATAGGTGACTCTGACATTCAGCGACGCTCATTCTCAATAACCTTTAATCAGTTTCCACCAGATTAGCTGTGCAGTGCGGAGTAAAGCTTGACTGCTGTTCCACAGGTGTTTTTTTTGACCTCATGATCTGATATTGAAGCCTTGATGACAGCAGACTGGAAGCTGAGGAGCTGGATTTTGTGACCGTCTCAAAAGTGCATACAAATGGGCCGAGGGAGCTTTTCAGCTTTTCCTCTTTTTTTTTTAACAGATATTTCAAACATTCTTTACATTCATCTCCCATTATATACACAACTTCCTGTTTTTAAAGTAAATCAGGTAATAATATTATAATAATATATTTGTAATAATAATATATTGTAATAATATTTTGTTTGTAGCTAAACTATAGATACATGTACAGTATGAAGAGTATAAATAACAGTAGAAAACAATTACAATTTCTTTCAAAATCCAATTTAAACCACACCAACTTATACTCATAATTTTGAATACAGATCTTGTTGTGACATAAACAGACACAGATACTACCCTTGTGTTTCACCCCTATTGGAAACTATGGGTTCTACCACTAACACTCTCCAACCAGTAGATGTGTTGTAGTCTGCACTGATCTATAAATTAATGGGTGACTCTATCTGTTGTCCAAAGCTGCTTTTTATTGTATGAAAACCTTCTTCAGTTCATTCTGAAAGCGTATATATGTATATGTTATATATACTATACACTCAAAAAGAATGATGAAAGAGTTAAAGAAGCTAGTTGATTAGCTGCTAGAGGTGTCAGGACTTTGGTTCTTAATAGTAATCTGTAGCTGCTACATATAATATTTTGTAATATTTGATGTAATATTTTTATGAACACAATATATGTATATATTCCAAATCAGATTGAACCACATTACACGTGTAGTTTTATTCTTGATTGGGTTGAGGATGAACCTGCATCCTGTTTTCAACCACCTCCTTCCATCTAGCATTTAAACTAGCATTGTAAATTGGTGCTTACTGTAAACAGCATGTTCAGATCAGATCTTGAGTGTAGCTAAATGTTAAGCAGTTACTGACACTATTTCCTCCATTCAGCGCCTTAGTAGTTCATTGTTCTGTGTAGTGTTTGAGTCACACTTTGGCAGTGACTTCAACAATACCAAGTGACAAGGTTGCCCATATTTCCCTGCTCCCGGCAGCACCTGAGCAGCACCACAGTAGGCCTAAATCGAAGGCCAACCTTTCTGTTTACAACCCCCATGTGACAGCGCTGAAAAGAGAACAAAGGTGTCTATTGTGGTGCAGTACAATGCTCCTTTAATATGCTTTGACAAGGCGCGAGCAGTACAAGCGATGGCAAAGCAATGGGTTGTCACTGAGATTATTAATGACAGTACTGTCTAATTGTATTATTCCCACGCTTTGTTTGTCTTCCATGATGACATGTTGCTCGTAACATTGTTGATGGAAATGTGGGCATACCTGGATTCTGCAGGGTTTACTAAACATCCTGAACAGATCAGAGGTCAGAGATGTCTGAGAGTCGTCTTAGAGCAAATGAGACAGGAGCTTAGAGCTAATACCAGCCTGCATTATCGTCAGTAGTCTGACACAACCTCACATTTTACAGAAATATGTCATAGTCTGTTGCCCTAGAGGTACACATTTCAAGAATATGTTAAGTATATTCACAAACACAGATAACTTGCTAGTTGTCTCCAGCTCACATGCATTTAGGTAGCAAGTAGGAACATTAGCAAAACATAGCGGATAGGCCACTCATCAATGTTGCATGATATTCTGCCAACATTAATGTGTGACTGCAGACAGAACCTGACTCAACAGATCATAACCAAAAAGCATTTGTCAGTGTTTAATCCTCTGTCTGCATCAAATATTTCAACAGGCACAAAATGTGGTGTAACAGCAAATCCACAGGTTGATCATCACAGCTTTTTGACTAAAGATGTGAAGGATACATTCACATTTTTTCAACTCATAATGCACTCACAATGCAAACCTGTGGCCAACCAATCTCACCTGAGTGAATTATAGCATCTCTCACTGTTAGGCTCGTTTTAAAGAGAGGCCCCTTGAATATAGTTTGGTCTGACATCACACTCCACACACATCTGATCCTGCCCCATTCTGCTTTTTGCAGCAAGGGGAAGTTAGTTTTGAACGCACAACAAAATAAAGTTTATTATGCTATTGGGCAGTTACCTGAAAGAATAATTTAATATGTAAAAAAAGATATATAGCGTATATTATTATTCATTCATTCTTTCTGCTGCACAGTGTTTTGGTATCTGATAACTTATGGATCCATTTCTCAAGCCAGACTTCCTGGGGCCACTTTCACCAAAACTGCAACATGCAAACTGCGATTTGCAACATGAGATCATTTCCTGTCCTGTTAATTTGACACATTTCCCTAATAAAAATAAACACCATTGTGTCCTATGCATAAGCACGCAGGAGCCCTGCAGGACTTGCAAATGTATCTACTGTTTGCCAGCGACAGTCTTTTGTGAAACGTGACACTGCTACCATTTGCGATTTGCATGTGAGCAGTGCTTGCAAATCGCTTTTGTGAAACAGGCTCACAAACCCCTTGCATTTTTTAAGCGTAGGGCTATGTGGTCATGTCCTGTCCATACAGGCCATGAAGACATCCCTTCCTATTGTGATTCCATTGTAAGAAAGGTCAAAATCCACAGTCCTCAAAAATGACTTCTAAAGTTCAGTCGAAGCTAATGCGGGTTGCAGCAGTCTGAGTTAGTCAAGTCAAGGGTGTATCCTCCAAAGACAGACAGACAGACAGACAAAATGTTGATGCTGCTTCACAGGCACATGCGCATTAATGAATTACTGACACAATGTGTACTATAAATAAACACACCCGTGTGTAATGATTGGTGCTGCGGTGCTGTTGGTGGATCTGGCATGACTTAGTGAAATCGTGCTTCTACTTTGCTTTTTGCGTGGAGCAGACAGAGGAATTCTTTTGCAAACAGATTATAATCCAAAAATCATCCCCATTATGCAGAGGTAGAAAATATTACTCTTGAAACACTCGATCAGACAAATTAATCCATTATATCACACATCAGCAACCTTGTAAAGAAATTTAAGGCCACATGAAAAAAAAGTCACTACTGGGGAGACTTTTTGAAAAGAGAGGAACTACAAATGTATCCTTTGCAGATTTTTTTTTTTTTACTAGACTTTGTGGTTACTAAGGGTTAAATACAAATATGTGACTGTATGGTCAACTTCATGAGTGGGAACAAGGCTTGTGCTTATGCGCACAATTAAGTCCAAATGCATATTTCTGCATCTATGAGTTCAGAGTTTTAGTCATTGGGCCTTGTTTGTAGTATTTAGCAATAAATTGATAGTAGTGGAATAAACTCCTGCATCATCGTAGCTTTCTGTGCCCCGTGCTTGTGCTGACTTTCACCAAAACTTTCTCTTTCACTTCACCCAGCTCTGTCTGTCTCTTAGTGTTCCCCTGTTTCAAATACTGAGGGCTTTGGACAGTCTATTTTCCTAATAATTACTTTAGGAGATTGCCACTGCCATTTGCAGGACACCTGTCTAGTACTATTCTCACAGTGAAAGCTTGACACAATAAATTGCTCCTTTTCAGTCCTCCGTTCTGTGTGGACAGTGACAACGAGCCCAGATTTATCAAAAAATAAGCATTTTGTTCCACAATCCCCTATGACACGTCAATTTCACACCATGGAGAGGTTTTCTCTCAGAAAGTGCAGCCTGAGCAAATGCAGTTTCACTCTGCTTGTTGTGGAGGTGACAGAAGATAGACTGATCATCAGACACTCATTCTGCCTGCTTGTCAGTCTGTTAGGCTGCAGGCTCGCCTCTCCATCTTTTTGCATGCCTGGCTACCATCTCCTGCAGTAAATAAGCACCCAAACAACACACGTAACTCCACCCTCCTACCACACACACATTCACACACACACAGCCTGCTACACCACTATGCCTGCCAGGGTCTTTTTTTTTTTGTTCTGTGATGTATGCCGTCACTCCACCCTATTATTACCTCTGACTGTAATAGGCACCTCTGTTCCCAATCAAGTTTTTACTTTCTGCCGGTGAAAGAAAACGATTTTGCAGCAGACACATTTTATTCCTCGCACACACGCAGTAATGTCTGTCGGTGTCATCTACTTTGGCTGCTGGCCTAGCTCACCCAGATTGTTCACACAGCACTTTTACCACTCATAAAGGCTCATGGCGTTGCCAGAATGCTGTCAGAACGTTGAAATGGGGCCCTATGTTGTTTATTGTCTGCTCGAGGATGGATGGTAGGTGGTCTGTTTGTACTCAGACTCCTGATCTTCACCAAAGAACAATGAGCGCTTGTGCACAGACAGCAGCAGATTGATAAGAGACGGACGGGCAGAGGGGAGGAGGGGGAAAAACAACAAATAAAATCAAACGTGTATTGTTCTGTAATCTTGCTTCTATCGTGGCTCCCTGTATGAATTATGTACTTCAGTCTTGCTTCTTTTCATAGGTCTCTCTCATTTTCACTCTTCCTGCCATTGTCTGTCCCTCTCCAGCATGTCAAGGTGTCAGATGTTTACATACATTTTTCTATCTTTCTGCAGGGTTGATGGAGCGATTGTGAGATGATGCTGTTTGACAATGTGCTCACGAATGGAGAGAAAAACAGAGTAGGCTGAGGTAATCACCAGGGACAGGGAGGAAATGGGAGCCGAGTCACCCTGCAATTGTCGATCAGTTTTGTTCCTCTGTTATCTTTGTCACTTTCTGGTTCTGGCATCATTGACTGTAGACTGGTGTCCTCCTGGGTGAATCTGATAGACCAAGAGAGTCAATTTACATTAACTCTTGTAGCCCACTCTGGCCTGGTTTTAAAGTGTAACTTAAAGCAGCAACATTTTTTGGGGGTCATTCATGGGCTGTGGAACAAGCCGTAAACACAACATTGTTGACATATACAACATTCATCCCCTTATGAACTTCATAGGATGAACATATTAACAAAGAGTTGCCTATTTACACACCCACCCAACACATAGCAACATTAGCATTAACTGGGAGTGGTGTTTGTGTCCACCTGATAAAGGTAAGCCCAACATTCACTCTACTAAATGCTCCACTATGTTCACCAGCTGATAGCCAACTTTGTCTGTCTGCTGTGGGTTGGTTTATCAGAACTTTTTCGCTAAAAACAGCTGCCTGCTGCTACTGGAAACAAGGTAGATGAGAGCCGAGGCAATAACACGCTCAGTAGAGCTGAGGGGAACTGCAGAGTGTGATTATTCTATCACTGTTCACTACAAGTGACACCTTTCAGATTACAAGTAGTCATTTGGCCCATTGTTAATATAAAAATATTGATTATTGCCGCTTTAAGATTCCTTTTCAAACTTCATTACAGTCACAGAATTCAACTGTTAGCTTTATCTTTATACACTGTATATGTGAAGTGTGTTGAATAGCTCTTACATGTCTTGGACTAGTTTGTCACGTCATTCCTGCAAAACAAAAAATGTTTTGACATCAATTCTACAACCATGATAGGATCTAAAACAACTAAATAGCGCTTTTAAAGTCCACATTTCAATTATTTCCAGTAGGTCAAGAGCCTGGCATACTTCACATACTGTAATGTAGCCTTGCAGCAGGAAAAGTACATAATGTCAAACAAACAAGACCTGGGTTTTTTTCCTCTCCCATCTGGTAGAGTATCGACAATCAATATGGTTCAAGAAGAGGATTAAATGGGATTTGAAGGGGAATTCTCCTGGTACTTTAGGACATTGTTGACGTTAGAGGTGTAGGAGAGTGAAGGCAGCAATGTGGCTGGTGTGAATTTTTAATAAAACCAGGATGGAATCAGCAGGGTAATTGTAGTCAGTCTGTGTGAAGAAATATGTTGCAGGGACACCAAAATCATCTGTCCTACAAATAACAGCATAAACAAGAAAATATACTTTTTTAAACGTAATCTTTGGTGTGATATTAGAGCAATTTTTGCAGTGAGGGTGAGATAACCCTAAACCTGATATCTGTGAAATATGATTGTGTCAAGCAAAACAAATGTGCACAACAGCAGAACAAGACTATAAGATCTACAACTGTACACGCAAATCATCCAAAGAGTTTGAGGGCACCGTGAGGGAACTGGAAAGTGAGATTCAAAATGTGTGCATCCATCTGTGTGTACTCGATAGAGAAAAAAACTTGGAGGCCATACTACTGAATTGGCCCATATTCCATTAAACTGCCCACTTGGGCTATGTACTGTATTGGCAAACAAGGCCGTTGCTTGCAGAGTGCCTGAGTGAAAGCTGTGATTAAGCCACTGCTATTGGACAGGCGAAGAAAGTGATGGCGAGGGCAGCGTGAGAAAAAAACACATCATAATCAGTGCTGTCATCTTTACCCATTATTTATTCACTCTTTAGCTCTTTTCTGAGTGCTGCACAAAGTGCTGCTGTCTGACAAGTTGTTTGTAACAACTTAAATTATCTTAAATCTGTCTTTGGTTCTGACTCGGGCATCTTGTCTCATTTTGTGTTTTCAGAAGCACAAGAGGACTAGTTTAGAGTCCAAGGGTCAGCAGATGATTGGCTGTCTGGATTTGTTTTGTTATTTTTGAATTGTCCACCCTGTGCGGCACCGGTGATGATGCCAGAGCAAGCCTTCCTTTTTACTGTGTAATCACAGTAAATCGCATTGCTGATCGTCACACGGCTGCACTAAAGACTTAAAGCTGTAGTTGGTAACTTGTATAAAAATAACTTTTAGTCATATTTGCTAAAACTGTCACTATGTCCTGACAGTAGTACATGAAACAGATAATCTGTGGAAAAAATCAGGCTCCTCTGGCTCCACCTGCTGCCCTGAAGGCCATTTGCAAGAATTCACTGCTCCCTAGTCAAATCAACCAATCAGAGCAGGAGGAGTCTCTGACTGCATGTCTTGCACACCAGCTGCCAGCTGATAGTGTGCAGACAAGCAGAAGTTTACTCTGACTTTTGTCTGAAAGTCTGAAATGAACCTGGTTCCAGACCTCAGATGTCTTTTTTCTATTTTTTCTATATAAAAAGCAGCTGTCACTTTACATCTTGTTTAATCGGTACAAAAACATCTATGAAAAGTCTTTCGAAAAAGTCTAATGCAAACAGAAAGTTAGACAAGAGAACAAAGTCTTGCAGTGTGAAGGTAGCACGTGTTGTCTCAAAAATATGCTGACATCAGTGAGAGGTAGTATTCCCATCCTGCTTTGGGAAAAAGTAAGCTGAATGGATTAGGGTTGGGAAAGTCAAGCTTCTCACTGTAGCTTCTTTCATTTGTGATTCAGAAAATTTCTTCAACTCAGTTCACTCAGAAGCTGAATGAGCTTCTGAATGGGGTACATCCTGCAGTGCATCCAGAGGTAACAGCCTCAGGTAAACCGCTGAGAAATGTACCATGACATAAATTCAATAATGCTGCAAACGGTCTTGTGAAAGAAACATAACATGCACTCCTCCTCCTCCTCCTCCCTGTGCTTTTTAAGTAACTCTTCTCTCTCTCTTTTTCACCACCACATTCCTCTCCTCCTCCTCCTCCTCCTGTTCCCGGCACTCCCTCACAGGAGATGACTGTGACAAAAAGAAAACAAGGCAAATCTGTCACACTGTCCCTCCCAGAGCTGGCTGACACACAGTGTGGGAGTGTGTGTGTCTGTTTTCCTGCACATAACACACACACTTATTTGCTCATACATCTGCGGGCCAGTTTGTTGAGGATGCAAACCTTAAGTCACGCGTCAAACCAACCTACCCATAAAGCCTTGGGGCGGGTCACATGTTATCCCATATGTGCTCAGGCTGTGTATTTACCAGCTTGAGCACAGTGTAGCATGTCTTTACATTGAACAGGGAAGAATGCGAGCCAGAAAAGTATGTTAAGCACATGCATGTGTACAGAGTACTCAAACCTCGCTCACTGTGACGCTGTTTATGTTTACATTTACATTTGAAGTGAATATTTGTTTTACCAGGCTTGATAAACAGTAGCAGTACTGTTTATTATGTCCCATGGTCTCTGTGTTTTCCTGTTATGACCTGATCCCTGGGAAAATGAAAGGCTAGATAAATAATAGATGTATGGAAGTGACTAGTAGACGGCTACAGTATGTGGCATTTCTATTATCTGTCACATGCAACGCTTTGACCTTTGGAAATTGTGGCCATGTTCTTGTGTTGAAACGCTGCCGTATCTCTGTTCACTGTGTTCTAGTACATGACCATCTTAGATGTAACAATGTTGCAGCCAGTGTTCCTTCAACTACGTAACAGTGGCTAAAATAGTTTCAGGTGGATCATCACATGACCATATTGTCATTATCTTATCTAACTATGAATGGAAGGAGTCTCTGTCTGTCTGTCCTTCGATTATCTCGACAACCGTTCCTCTGATCGACTTCACAGGTGTATTGCTGAGGACCCGAGGGAGTGCAGTATCGAGTGTGAAATTGTTTGGATGAGCGGTTCTCGATGAAGCTGCACGCAGCAATACTGGAGGCCACGCAATTGGCCTGTTCTGAATGGGCATGTTTTGAACGGGCACTGCACTAGTCACATTATAATATGAGAAAATTGATGAGCTGAGAAAATATTCTCAACACAAGGTCCATTTAGGAGCTGTTCTGTCAAATTTCTATTTTTTGAGCACTTAAAGGACTTCTCATCCATGTTGGCTTAGAAGCTGAACCTCTGCTCAAACAAAACCTCAAAACAGATGAGCTTTACAGTAGTTTGGACTTTTGGGAAATTAGGATGTGTCCTCTGGCTAACCTGTGTCAATCAAATGTTAACAGAATCAGTGGCAAAAGATACTTTTAAAATATCAAATACTTACTAGCAGACTCTTAAATCCAAACTTCGCAGAACTATGGGTGTACTGAGAGATCTGGATCGTGTTTCAAGGCAGTGCCTCATTAATTCTAATGAAGGTTGCTTCTTGGAAGCATAAGCTGGAAACGTTCTTAAGACTCCTATGTTTTTGGGCCCAGAGAGCATTGGAGTCCTTCTCTGGGTGAGCCAACTGACTCCTGGCACACATGTATGTCATTAGAATAACTGATATTTCTGTTTTGACCAGTGGGCGTTATGTGACCTGTAATTCTGACTTTTGCCAGTAAGTCAAAGTTGGCTCAGTGCTCTTTCTGAGGGCTGGCACAAATACAGATATAGCCCGCTCCTCATCTCTGCTCGAGGCTAGCGGCTCGAGGCCACATTAATCGCTATTAGGAGAACACACCCGAATCCTTGACCAGTTGTCGACTGTCCAGTTAAGGATTCTTTGACTCGTGAGTGTACCACACGGATGTATTATATGAACTGGATACTGGCTCGCCTGGCGCATACTCCAAAAAAGTTTCTAGCTTCCGGGTTTCCTTCCAGGGTATGCAGCCCACTGAATATGCGCAGTAGTGTTAATCCCATCATGCCTCTGGCCCAGTCACGCTGCTCTTACACAGCAGGGACATCATTCAGAACAAATATGACTTTTCTGGGCTTTGGAAAAGTTTTACAAAGATTAAACCTCCATGGCTTAAAAATATACAATACAAAGAATAATAACTGACCATGTTTATAGCTGGAGGTGTCCTGTCAACAGTTTTACACACATCTCTTCTACAATGGTGGGGGAAATGCTTATTGGGCTGCAGGGGTATTTTTTGTTGCAATACCGCGAGTGGCCACTGGAAATAATTGGAAGCAAGGCTGAGCAGCGGCGCTGTGTCCAGGTCTTATAATACATCCATGGTCAGGCTGGTCTCTCTTCTCAGACTGAAAGAGTAGGTCAAACAGTTCAGCCTGCAGCTTAGGTGGCCTCTGCGTTCTCTGTGGCTCCATCCTGCAGTATGAACTGACAACAAATAGAGGGATATTTAAAGAGAGTACAGTTACCATTGTAACAGTGATATTTATTTCATGTATATTTAAACAGAAAAATATATTTCAATATATTTCAACATCCACTCCACATTTCAACACCCAGCAATACCTTCTACCACCAATGTCTGATAACCTCTGGATTAAGGTAATGGTAGGGTTATACATCAACTAGGTTTTACTGTATCTGAATGCGTTATGCATAAACACTGTAGCACTGTAGCAGTATTAGATGTAGATTATAGAACCATTGTGTAGTCATTCCTCTTATTGTTGTGGATGTATTTGTATTCTGTGCTTTTACATGTGTGTCAGCTCTGATAAGAACTCCTGTGAGAAAACCTGTGAGAAACATATTCTAACCCTGGTGAGATTAAACTAGCTCTTTAAAATCTCCTGGGGATCACATCTCTGAACCTACCTGTTCCTCTTAAGGTGCTAATTACTCCCCAGTAATGAAAGTAATCAGCACTTGAAGTGATGCTGCATGCAGAGCAGCATCACAGAGCTGTTTTGTGATTGCTTGTATCATCCTATGCATCTTCAAGCTCTCAGTAACAGGCTTAAGAAATGAACTGCTTCACTGGAGCAATCAGATAAGGGACAGCATATCTTGAATATTGATGACACACGGCTGCAGCATCTGGGAGCAGGTTGGACATGGTTCAACACAGGATGAGGTAATGACACACAAGGGCAGGGACAAGGATTCAAACCTCATTGCTAGTTTAGCTATGCAAAAACAGAGAATGAATGCTGTTTGTGTGCAACATTGTAACAACATATGATTTAATGTTGGTTCTGTGGTGACCAGGAACTGTACATGGCAGATATTGTTATCTCTGGAGTCACACAGCTAAATCACAGCTGTGATTTTTCAAGATTAGCTTGGAGAAAAAAAATCTAGCTTTGATGCCATTTTAAATTCAGAAGGAACAAGGAACTAGTTAAAGCAAGAAAGATTAAAGGTATGGAGTCAGATCAGTCTCAATATTAATGAATGCACACAGAAGGATTCACAAATGTATTTCGGGATTTATAAATAGATGATATTTTTCAGTGCACACAAAAACAGTTGTCGTTGTATATAAATGTAAAAAAAATCCACATATAGACTGAAAGACTGAATATTACCTTCATTTTATGTTTAAATTCTACAAGGAATTACTGTTTCAGTGCTTTTACTTGGTTGCTCATTTGATGTGAAAATTCATTGATGTGGAGTCATGTATGTTTATGTGCTTGGTTAAAATGTTCACAGCTTGTCAACTGAAGTCAGTGTTTGGTTATTGAGAAACAACATTAATATCAGTCGATCAGCTTAGCTGGCTAGCTTTTTATCATGCTAGCGTTAGCAAACTTAGCAAAAGCCCGGTTTCATGCACCACACATCGCTACTTACTTTTATCTGTGGCTCGACCACAGATATAATATTGAAGATATAGCATTTCATTTTAGTAGATTATTCGAAGCTTTAAACTTGTCACCTTTCGACAAAATTTACCGTTTTGAACGGAAACTATGGCACTGGCGTAGTTCACCTCTATTCATTTGGATTTGTTTGGTGGTCCGGTGCAAATGAGAGTTTCTGTTTCCACCAGAAACTAGAAACCTTAATGCCAGCTAATTTCAGTGGTTTACTGCCACTTTGTAGCTGACCTCGTTTGTAGAGTTGTTCCATATTCCAGTACCGGTATTGGAAATGCCTCCGATACTGCCTCAAATGCGAGATTGGGTATCGGCGAGTACGCCAGTCTATGCACCGATCCCATACCATAATTTATTAGCCCTGAAAAAAATCTGCTTGCTCCTAAATCAATTCTTTGCTGCTCCAAAACAGCAGCCTACACAGCAAGTTGCGCTATGCTGCCACCATGGATGTATTATGGTTGCCACTGGCAACTACTGCTTTAGAGCGGTGAAGAAGAACTGATTTCTCACGTGACGATAGCAAACAACAACAGAGACAGAGCCACCGAAATGTGAAGGGCGATGTGTAAAGTCTTAGACATACTTTCCACATCCGCGGACGGGCACGCGGCTCCATTCATACTATAATTGAGGGTCTGCGTGTGTACACTCGCCAGCCACACTCAAAACAGTAGACTCTAAGGTTAGCTATGGCTGGTAGCGACCTTGTTAAGTAGAGGCTAGCTTGTATTGGCTGTGGCCACTTGTCTTGTATTCTTTCAAAGACAAATTATACAAACTAGAGTAGTGCCCGTTGAAAATGTGCCCACAGGCTGTCCACCGAGGAAAGAACTGAGAGAGAGATGTGTCAAAAAAAATCTTCTCCATATGTAATTGTTACTGTATTTATTCCTCGATTTATTTATGTTCTTTTTTAGTTCTGACTGTCAAACTAGAAAGAAAGTTCTATGACATTCATTCTCTGTATGTATTTGTTCATGTTTTACAAAGGGTTTAACCTGAGCCAGGCATACAACAATGATAGCAATCATATCACATCCATACAGGGTTAGTAGTATACAGCTGTTAAAAAAAAAATCACACTGGTATCGGAAAGGAAAAAATGGTATTGGAACATCTCTACTTGTTTGTGTTGAAAACTAGACATGCTTGCATTATTACAGCTAATCCTGCTGAAAACAAGTCTTTTACAATACATCTGCTGTTCCCTTCCCTTTTCATCTTTGTTCTTAGACAACATTTGATTTGATGTTTGGTATTGTGTTTTCTTTTTTCAGCCTCCAATAGTGAGTCTCTGCAGTCTGTTGAAGTAACGGTGTCCTCTCGGTGTACAACAGCTGCAAGTTACACCAGCAACGCACGACACCTGACCATGCAGGTACCATTACAAAATATAGATATTGTGTAGGGCTGGGCAATTCATCAAAAAGTTATCAAAAACAACATTTTTACTCTCCAACTGACCTAATTTCAGTCACACTAATAACTTAGATTAATTATTCTTTCATATCACAAGATATTTTAAATCAAACCTTTCTCAACCCTCAAGCTTTTTGCACAGCTTGATGCTGCTTTGCATTCTAGCACCTACTGTAACTGGTGCAAAGTTAGTGCCTTCTTTTGTAGCAGGTTCCATTCACAATGATGTAACTTTCTCTTGCTGTCTGTCCCTTTTGCATATGCATGGTTGTCTTACAGTTATGTAATTGTTCTCTGCAACAATTCACTTCTGTCTGTTTTAAACAGCAACACGTGGAAGGTAGACGAGATGCCATCATCTGCTGCTTGGAGTTCATTGGAGACTCGCGTACATTTAGACATTTTCTTTTTTATTTTCTGGTGATTGCTGTATCCATATTAAACATGTTGTCTGTTCTTTAACTTAATAATGTAACTCTAATATTTGTACATGAATATCTCTAACTAATAATAATATTTCTAAATAACTCCTGCCACAATGTGGGAAAGAAGTCTTTTTAATGAAGTTTAACAAATATTAGGGCATTAGATTAATTAAATTGGCATTTAATGTGTCTCAAATGATGTAAAATAATAGCACATATTTTACTGTATTACAATTATGAATGTATTTTATTATGGTTTATGTCTCTATTTAATTTTCTAAAACTCTGATTTAAAATGAGTTTTTTAGTAGAACTGAATATCTGAGCCTGTAAAAACCCAAAGCCTACCTCATTCCATTACACAGAATCCAGTATACTTGCCTGCTTTTACTTCCTGCTTGGAACAAAGCAGATCCTTTATAAACCAGATGAATACAAGTTCCATACATGATAATTTAGCTGCTCTTTATCTGCACAAATGGAAACTGTCTTTAAAATCAATAGTTACTTAAATATTTACTCAACATTTAACCAGTTTCCTATTTCTGTTGCATTATTGTATGTGTAGACTGAGTTAAATGGCCGCTTTAACACAGTGAATCACCTCTTGGATATTCAGGAACTTTATAGAAAATATGTGCAGTATATTGCATCTGAGCACAGATTCACATGTTTTGACAGGATGTCAGCCAAGAAACCGTCAAAGAGGACTGCCGAGCATGTCATGGAGATCTTTGTCCTCCGGTGAAGTGCAGCACACGAAGGCCCCACCGCTGCCGATGTGTCCATCATCGAGGAACTAAGGTTCTTGATGATTGTAGATGTGTGGCGAAGGCATATCTGCTGAAGTGTTTCAGAAGCTCTTTCTTGAGCTTGATGTCCTGAAGATGTCTTCCAGAGTCCAGTCTTTGCACAACAAACTTCTTGCCTGACTGTATGCACGCATGTTTCTGACCCTGCTTAGGTTTGACCCCTTTAAATGGTTTCTGTATCCTGGGGGATACAGTCATTTGACAGGCTGTTGGGGGAGGGGCATTAAATGGGTGCACTTTATTTCATGAGAAACACTGAAGGGGGGATAGGTCAAGTACTAAGGTCATGTGACTTCATAGCAACATTCTAAAATATACTCACCATTTATATCAAAATCCAAAATGGCAGCGTACGTGGACAAAGACACTGGCCATGGGGTAAGTCTTTTTATTTTTTCATGTTTATTATATTTNCTTGATGAAAAATAATGAATTGCATTTTCACAACTTTGATAATCAGGCATTGAATGTCTGTATCCTGGAGGATACATTGCCCAGATAAGAGTATAAAACAGGGATAATCAGTCACAGATATACTTATGTTTTGAGGCCTGTACTTAGATAATCAATAATATAAAAAGGTGTGAAATATTGATTACTCTTTATTTTACTCTTAAATGTGTATTATTGATTAATTCACCAGTGTACCCATGTTTTCAGGGAATTTCTGTCAGCAGTTTCTACAGTTCTAGAAAGAGAGAGGTGAAGTCTGTAGTTTTGCCACCTGATGGTTCATCAGATTCAGAGGAGGGAACCAGTGAGGAAGACGAGGAAGATGAACTGTATACAGAGGGACAGTGTGAGGATGGCAACAGCAGCAGTGACAATTTGGATGGTAGCTCTAGTGATGAGGCAGAGAAGGGAGCAAACCAGAATAAACGAGGGAAGATGTTTAGGTAATGATGAAGGAGTACTGCAAACTGTTATGTCAAAGATCTAGTGGTTTTACTGTACATATTGTATTGTCTGTCTGCAATAATACATAATGTGTAGTATGGTGATGTGTGTTAGTAAATGAATGGAGGGAGGGAACCCTCCCCTCTCTCTATCTCTCTCTCNTGAGGATGGCAACAGCAGCAGTGACAATTTGGATGGTAGCTCTAGTGATGAGGCAGAGAAGGGAGCAAACCAGAATAAACAAGGGAAGATGTTTAGGTAATGATGAAGGAGTACTGTAAAAATCAAGTAAAAATTGCTTTTGAATAGTGAGTAAAATTTACTGACAAAGAGATTTGAGGGTATGATTTAATGTCATCACTAGTTAGCTAGCAACACTGATCTGACTCCGTATAAAGGTAATATTCATGCTGTGTTCTTGTGCGAACAGTTGCCCTCACATGCATCCAGAGCACACACAAAAGTACGGGCATTATTTCTGTGTTTCAGCCACCTGACGAATGTAAATATTGACTTGTCTATTTTCACACACAGCAGACATGGCATGAGCATCCATTTAGCTCTGTTTTGGCCTCCACCAACTCCTGAGAAAAATATGTGGTTCTTGAGCTGCTAAATGCTCCACCATGTTCACCAGCTAGTCTCTAACTGTGTCTGTCTGCTGTTTGCTGCTGAGCAGGTAGTGTTCTGTGGGTTTGTCAGAGCATTTTTGCAGAAAACAGCCACCTGCTTTTGCTGGAAACAAGGTTGATGAGAATGGTCAAAACTAAATAGTAATGTTCTGAGCCATTAAACACAAATCAATGAGCTAAAAGATGCTGAAACACTCCAAAGAGGCAAGGGGAACTGCAGATTCTGGTCACTTCTCTGTGGGTTCGTCAACGCGAATGACACGTCTAACATTACACATTTTACAAAAATATGGATTAGTGCACCTTTAGGAAAATATTTAGGTCTCTTTGCCCTCTGAGCTATTCATTGTTGGTGACCTTGTGTGCTGGGAGCGGCTGTAAAAAAAACTTTATACCATAAGAGAGGGAAGCATTTTGTTTTGTGGAATTTCATGTCCACTTAGTGTACGAGGTTATGAGGTTTCATATTCGATTTCCTTTTTT
>NTHP01000750.1:212160-271007 GCA_003416845.1 Oplegnathus fasciatus
TTTTTTTTACTGTCTCAGTGGTGTTTTTGCACTTCTGATTCAGTTTGGAAGCATTTTACATACCACCATGGCATTTTCCTTCTGACTGTTTGTGTGTGGAAAATGTCTATATTGAATATTATACAACAGTTAGTTCCGACCAAGTAATTTGATTGGACAAGAGGCATTCCATTAGCGCTGATATAGAGTATAACAGCACTGAGACTTTAACTATACATGTATCACTCCGCTTTACAGACGTTCTAATAACCGTTACATTATTACATTAACGGCCGTTAGGTTATCTGTCTCAGATTGTAACAAACTTTGTACCGTGAAGATGAACACATTTCCACACTTAACATCTGACTTAAATTATGAATGGTCATCAGAACAGGACGAAGGGAAGGAAAGAAGCCTGGATACTACAGTGCAACCCTCCAGGTGTGCTCATATGACATCAGCTGATCTAGACAAATTAGAGGAACACCATAAGGCAAACAACATGGGCTTTGAACTGCTTTCAGACTTGGCTAAGTCTCAACAAGATAACTGTCTGATCAAGCCATAACTCATCAGAATCACACACGCCACCAAAGCGACTGTCAGTATACTCTTATTTCACTGGTTGCACAATAAATGGAAACATACAGATAAATGTACATGATACAACGTAGCTGCGACCTCGTGCCTACGACAGAATCACAGCCGTGATATTCAGTACAATAGCACTCCCTCTCATGTGATATTGCTTAATTGGATCTATGATGTCACATGCGGGCACTCCAGTACATGGATATAGTAATTACAGATACTCGATCTGATTTGCCCTCTTTCCACACTTTATGTTCATTCTGGCCTAAATGACTGGGTGTTGCCTGATTACCCCCTGGAAGTAAAGTTTTACCATGTGTTATGTTTAGTCTCACTGCTAGGTTGAGTGGGAGACAAGTAGTGTTTGACTGTCCATAGAAATCAGCAAAATAGATGGCTTCATGTATCCTCCTCAGCATCAACTGGTGCTGAGGCACTCATGATATGACGTGATAGCTGATTCAGTCAATCTGGATTTTATGAACAAGGTTCAGTTGCCCTTAGATTTCTCAAATTTCCTATCCTAACCCATTCATTCATTTTCAACTGCGCTGCTGTCTGTGTGTGGTTAACACAAATCGATGATGGGTCAGCACAGTAGAATCAATCACATGTTCTTCATGTTTGTTTTGTAATTACAACAGATTTTGACACTTTTTCGTTGTTTTGATGGACAGATTTTTAGTTCTACTGAATATGGGGAACTTTTAGTACAAGAGCTTTCCTTTGCTACACTGGGAGGTAACAATTTGTAAAGCCCTAACTCCCTATTTTTATTCTGGGGCACAAGTGTTTTCAGCAAATTTCATTTTCCCCTGAGAATTCAAACTCGGGAAATTCATTAATTACACCGTGCATCTGTGTAATACTTGCACTGCTCACACAGACCTTAATATTTACTGTGAAATCCCACTGGGACAAATGAAGTAAAACCTGAACCGTATACACATCCACAAAAACACACACATACTGTACACACACCCGGACTAGTTGTGGTTCCTATGCAGCCATATGCATACGTTCTAAGGCAAGGGGAGGGAGGTTGGGGGGAGCTGAGGGGTCATTATGTGTGTGTGTGTGTGTGTGTGTGTGTGTGTGTGTGTGTGTGAATGAGGGGATGCAAATGCTTTATCTACTCCCCCATCTGTTACAAGGGAATACAAGATCCTGGCTCTCAGTGGTTTGCTGACATGTACTGTCTGCACTGGCTGACTGACAGCCAGACTGGGTGGTGCAGAGAGAAGGAGATACAATAGAAAACACTTTAAAAGCTCAGATAGATTACAAGATAAGGAAATGGGTACATTTGGGCAATTCTCTCACGTCTCTTTATTCATTCCCTTTTCTCTCATCTGTTTTTTGGAGACATTTCTTGTTATTTCTTCTCTGTTACTGATTTCATTTCTTTTTCACCTCCACTGAGCTAAGTTCTGGCACGCAAATATAATATGACTTTTTATTGTACCACTTTCTTATACATCACCCTTAATAAATAGTTCTGTAAGCAGAGCAATTAAACGAGCAATTAAATGCAGAAAAATTAAACGCCAGTGTTCACCTTTAATCCCTAGTAATAAAGAGTGTGTGTTATGGACTTAACTACATTTTAACATCTAGATTAAGACAGTTACAAAATGAGCATAGAGTCAGCTTGAAATGTAGCACGAATTAAATGACATACCTCAGAAAAAAACACCTCCATGCTTTTATCTTACATAGGCTCGACAACTGTAATGGTCTCTTTACAGGCCTCCCTAAAAAATGGATCAAACAGCTGCAGCTCATTCAAAATGCTACTGCGAAGTCCTCACTAAGACCAAGGAAAGAGATCACATCTCTCCAGTTCTCAGATCTTTATTCTGCTACTAAAATACGACTGTTGGTTTATAAAGAACTGAATGGTTTAGGGCCAAAATACATTTCTGATGTGCTGCTCAGTTATGCACCATCCAGAACTCTGAGATCATGTGGGACAGGTCTTCTTACTGTCCCAGGAGTCAAAACTAAACATGGAGAAGCAGCATTCATTGTTTTATGCGCCACATATCTGGAACAAACTCCCAGAAACCTGGAGGTCTACTGGAGGTCTAAGTTTTTAAAACTTTTTTGTTTGCCATGGCCTTTTATTAAATCAAATTCTATTAACTATTTATCTCACACTGCACTAAAACTGACATCTTTATTCTTGTATTTATTCTGTTTTATCCCATCTTCTAGTGAACTTGTGTCTCTTTGCATTGCCTTGTGTTTCTTTTATATCTTGTCTTTTGAAGTGAGCACTTGGAATTGCCTTGTTCCTGAAAGGTGCTATACAGTTAAACTTGGTGTGTTGTCTGTCCACAGCAGTCTTGTGCTTTCACGTCAAACCTCAAGTTGCACTATAGAAAACAATTCCATGAGGACTTGTTGATTAAGTAAATGATCTGTGTGTTTTGAATAAATATTTTCTCTATGAGTGAGGTAACAATTTAAACTCCCCTGGGTCTATAGGGTTGGATTATTACAGTCCATCTATGCTGCCCTTCTTCTGGTATCCAGCAGTGCTAAAGCACTTTGTGAGCAGTATCTGAACTATGTAATGATAGGGCTTGAGTGGGAGAGAGAAAAAAGGTGGGTTGTGGATGGAGAGTGAAAAAGACCAAAATTCTTGCAGGATGACTTAAATGGAATACTTTCGGTTAAGGCAAAAAGTGTGAAAAATATGGAGGACAAAGATCCTTGGGTGCAGGCGTTGAATGGAGGAGCCATTTTACCTCCACGTCCAATGGATGAATACTTCAGCACAGCATGAGAGCCACGGTTCACAGCACCATTCTGCTCCCATGCCTATTTTTCTTTTCTTTTCATCTCTCCGACTTGAGAGAATAATGGTGGCGGTGTATTTAGTTCAAGGTGTGAACTAAATGCACTGCTCCACACAGAGGTGCAGGAGAAGGGCTTCAAGTAAGAGTACTGTGACTTATTCATCAATTCTTGACACTTTTCCCCATAGGTGAAGGCCTAATGCACGCACCACACATTTAAGATAAATGGAACTCCAAGTCCTCACAGTTAGGGGTGAGGTGAAGCTTTTTTAACAGATGTCAGCAACACCGGGCTCTTACTGTAGAGCCTAGATGGACAGACATAATCATCGACCGCAAGGGAGGCTTATTTCACAGGAAGTTTCTTTTTTGTTTTGTTTTTCATCCTTTCTTCCTATTTCTTCTTGTCAAAGTGGTGGGTCTGCAGCCAGTCTTCAACACTGTATCTTTTTTGCTTTGAATATAACTTGACTGACGAAATGCGAAAAACTCACATTTAAAAATCTGTAGTTTTCCAGGGACCTTTCTTCTAAAAGGGTCAACGATTTCTTTCCTTGTTGCATTTTTACAGAGAGGAAAAAAAGGATAGGTGTGGTCACAGCTTTTTTTCTCCAAAATAAGACAGACACGGTCTCTATTTATAGTGCCTATTTTGGAACAAGGAGGAAGTAAGGTTTTGGTTAGTTAGGTCAGTGTGTGGGCTAAAGGTCTTCTTTGCACACTGAATCTGTCACTGGAGCCATCAATCAATTCAAATCTATCTTGTGTATATGCAACTTTACAAATTTAAAAAGTAAAATAAGTCTAGTAGTTGTGCCTTAAGCCCAGTTTAGGGGGATGTGGGGGGAATCAGAGAGAGTATGGTCTGCAGTCTCCCTCTCTTAACTTTGGCAATACAATTCTCAAAAATAATCTCCTAACTGTCTGTCTGCAGCTCTGGAAGGGACAACACTTTTAATCGGTCAGCGCTGTCCCAAGAGTTTAGGTACAACCCAAAGTTACTTGTCATTGTCACCAAAATTACTTATACTGTAAATACTATACAGGAAATGGTAGAAAAAAATCAATAAAAAATAAATCTAAAACGGACAATAGAACGATTACACGATGGAATTGAAAACAAGAAAAAAAATCAATGCTAAGCCAACCCTCCAAAACTCTCTTGGGCCTGTGGTGCTGCCAACAGACCCCCTAACTCTTCAGCCCTTCTTCCTCACTTTCTTTCCTATTTAATTTTTTTAATTTACTCAATCTCTAACAAACTGTGTACTTTTTAAAATCTCCCCCTCTCTCTAGCCAGTCACAGTAGCTCCTGGAGCTTCTCTCTATTTTCTCTCTACTGTTCTGTTTACTCCCCCTGGCAATTTGTTAAGTAAAAGGTTTCCTGGCCTAACAAGCTTTCTAATGTTCAGTTAGTAAACGTTTTAACTCGTTAGCTTAGCTCGGTCGCTACAGTTCGGTTGCTATAGTTTATTCAAAATATGTATTTGTACCACTGACTCTGTGCTGGAAGTATTTCGTGGCCTGGTGCAGTGACTTCCTGTTGGTCTAATTCTTTAAAGGCCTTATACTAATGGTCCACCCCCACAGGTGTTTTCACTTACTTTGCCTCATTACTTACTTATTAAAAAAGCAAGGAGTTTGCTACATCTTAATACTAATCTGGAGCAGTGAATTCATTCAGATTCTCTCATTTTCTTTCAAGATTTGGCCATTGCTGTCATATTTATGTACTATATACATACATTTATATACATATGGTTTACAGTGAGGAGTGTTGAGGAAGGAATGTGTGTGTGTTTAAGCATACTGCATATTACTGTATGTTATATTTGTGTAAATGCAAAGTGTGAGGATGGGACAACAGGCATTTCAGGGAATTCCAGGAGATCTCTTCTATGACTCCTCTGTTATATACAGTATGTTTATACAGTAATACCACACTGCAAAAAAATCTCAGCTCCATCTTACCAAGTAATTTCTGTCAAACCTAGCCCTAAAAAGTCTTTATTTCTTACTATATATATATATATATATATATATATATATATATATATATATATATATAGTATATATAAAAAAGAAGAAAATCTGCTCATTCAGTAAAAATCTTTCCAGTTTCCAGTAAAAAATTAAACCTTGAATTTTGAAAAAGAATAAAGAATCTTGATTTTAAAAAAGTACTTGAAAGAAGTTGATATTTATTTTAACATGTTGAAATAATCTCTCTACTCTGGCGCAGATATTCACTGTTTAAAAGAATAAGGCTGGTGTTATTCACTTTATTGAAGGAACATGACAGCCAGTGGAACTGTGAGGCTCACTGATGTGTTTTTGGACAACAATGGAGCTCTATGGCTCAGAGGAAAAAGATATATCAGGCTGTGGATACACACACAATACTTGTTAGTTTCGGTCTTTTGATTTGTTGACAATAAGAAATACAGAATATTATCAGACTTATCCTTTAAGAAAATCATACTTAATTTAAGGCAAGAATGATTTGCAGGATTTTTTGCAGTGTACTAATTTGCATTGTGTTGCAGTGGAATCATAATTCCTTCCTGGGTTTTGTTGTTTTGTTCACTGGCAATCAAAGGTTAATGTGGGTCGTTGGATACACCAAGCCTAAGGTCATGTTCTGCATCCCATGCGTTAAATTGAGATGACTAAATCTTACTGTGCGTTAGATTACTAAAACACTTCCATCAGATCATGGAAGGATTGTGCTTTTGGTTAAATATTGGAAAGCTCAACGTCCTGTTGTGCTACAAGTCAGCACTGACTCTTTCAGTATTCCCTAAACTTGTGAAGTACTTGCATGCAAAAAGGGTCACTTGTAATGACCAGCCCCAGTGAAATATCACCATCTCTGCAGTTCCTCACAGCTCTGAGCTGAGTTCTTTGCTAAAAAGCTCTAGAACCCCACTATACGCTCAGCCCCAAACAGCAGACAGGCAAAGTTAGCGACTAGCAGGTTAACATCGTGGAGCGTTTAGCAGCTAAAGTCATGAGTTGGTAGAGACCAAAAGATGCTTCCTCAGGTTAATGAAAATTGGAAACTGAGCATTACGTTTCCTACTAAACATGCATATTACATATTCATATTAATATATGGTGAGCATGTGTGTGTCATTTACTGCAACATGGCTGCTGTCTGTTTGTGGTGTGGGAACAGGCGACAAAGGCCAGGGAAATAATTAGCCTCCACCTTTGCACACATTTAATACCCACACACACAGCAGGCAGAGGTATTCCAGCTTCAACTTCAGGGGCACTAAACACACATTTGCACACACACGCACACACACACACACACACACATAGTTCCAGGTAAACATGTGAGAGCGCAAACTGCACCTTCCCTCCCCTCAGGTTAAAGCTAATGACCTAAGGGAGAAACAAAAAGAAACATTCAACATAGAGTAAATCCTACCTGTGCATGTGCTTCAACAGAAGGTCAGAAATGAGGACTTGAAGAGACAGACAAACAAACAGGTTGAGGACAGGTTGACAAGACTGATAATTAACGAAAACACGATGTGGCAGACAGACAGAGTGGGGAACAGAGAGAGAGAGGGAGGGAAGCAGATGGATTGAAAGGGGACTGACTTGAGGGATAAAAGGGAGAAGAGACAGACAGAGACAGGGTGGAGGGGGGAGGCAGGGGGCAGAGGGATAGATGAGAAGATGAAAGATTAAGTAGCATGGAGGAATGTTAAGTGTAGCTTAAGCGTGTGTACAGAACTGGGGATTTATGGGTAGCGCACGCTCAGGGCAAAATAGTTTCAGAATTATTAAACGACTTCAATTAAAGTAATATAAGGGGAGAGAGGCATTGTGGGTGGAGTGTGCGGGAGGGGGGACCCTCCTTACACACCCCCATCAACTTTGATTTATGAATACCCTCTTTTCTTCTTCTCTTCTTCCTGCAGTCCGTTCGTCATGCCTCCTAGCTCCTGGCAGCAGTTTACTTCCTCATTCTGCTTTTTTTCCTATCTTCAGTTTTACTTTAATTCAGTATGATGGAAAATTAGGTTCTTTTTCTGTGTTGGATTTGAGAAAAGTGAAGTATGCATGCACTTTAAATTACATTTGTTATGGAGCCGCACAAGTGTCATGGGTAAAAAAAAGCTGTACAGGTGTGTGTGTGTGTGTGTGTGTGTGTGTGTGTGCGCACAATTAACTAATTACTGCTCTTGAATTAATCATGTGTACATTCAAATGAACAAAACACAATGTTAAACAATATTGTTAACATTTTAACCTGAGTTCAAGGACTATTTGTATTGTTTACAACTCACAATAACACTTGACTTGTATATAGACATGTATTATTTTATTTGTTGTTGGTCATTGGTGCTGTTTATATATATATATATACATATATATATATATTTATATATACACCTAGCTGTCCATTCTTTACCTTTATTTGTTCAGCTTTGTGGTTATTGTACATAGCTGTTATGTCTATTTCTGTGTAAGTTCATTGAGAGCAATAAAAAAATGGAGTCAAATGCCTTATACGTGTACACACACTTGGCCAATAAAGCTGATTCTGATTCTGACTTTGCTATGAAGGAATGAATTCTGTAACACCGCTGCTAACACTTTCGGTGCTCTTCCATAACTGACCTGACAAGCCACAACAATCTGGAACTTCAGTTCCTACTCTTAGTAACTTCAGTAAATTCAGAGGCTAATTTTACTGGTATCTGAGTGACCTGAATTATGCACCTATTCACCAGTTCATTTCTCTTCAATTTTCCTCTGTCTCTCCTGCTGTCTATCTGACGTGTTTTTGCAGTTTTCAGCAGTTTTAATGCCTAAATATTACATCTGATGGTCATCAAGAATTCATAGAACTTCAACTATATTATCGAACTCTGGTTTTATACAGGCCAGTAGTGTCTTGTGTTTCACTTACATGACTTGAAGCGGCAACAGTAACATCAGTCCCCCCGAATCTCCCTACTTCACTGACGGTGGTTCAGAGCCGTTTGAACTGCTCCCTTAACGTTAGCTTAGCAAGGCTTAAGCAGATGCAGCAGAGGTGGAGAGTGACAGAATAGGGGATGTGAATGAGTGGTGTGTGATGGGTGAATGTGACATTGCCTCGTAGTTCGGGGGCAGAGTGTCCCCCACGACATAGATTTTTCACAGATGTTTTGGGGTCTAGATGACAAGATTACTGGATTTTCTCTGGAAAAGGGAAAATAACTCCTGTTGCAATGGACACTATAAAATGGGACCAGGATCAATCAATAGTGTAATAACAATGACTGCACTTGTAATTTACAAACTCAAAAAAGTGGATTTAGTGTTAAGTTACTCTTTGAGTTCGAATTGCCAGTCTGGGACTATAAACAGTGTTAACAGTGATATTAGTTAGCTAAACTTGCTATATTAAATGTGCTAACCATGTCCTTTGTTTTAAGCTACAATCTGCCGTATTAAGATGAGATGAGAGAAGGTGGGTGGACATCTCTAGCATATGGTGCAAGTCGTAGACACACGCGGTAACTTCTCAAACCAGACCCAACCACCCTCCCTGCAGACTCCTTGTTCTTCTGTTGCCAGCCAGACATCTGTATCCATACGTTGTAAAAGTGTCATGAAAGGTGATACGTCTATGAATACTCCCTGCGGGAGTCTCAAGGGCTGTGTTTTTAGACCATGGGATTTGTACCATGTCACCAACTCCCGATTTGCCTGACAAAGTCCATCCAAGTCAAGATGGCCCTCTCACTCCCCCCCCATGTAATTGCAAGTTAGAACTGGATGATGCTCCGATTTATGTATTTTCTCCTGAGCTTCCACAACCACTGACCAGTGTTTTTTTATGTATGCATATGTGTATGTAATTTGTTTGCTTTTGCCAGGGTTATACCAACAGGCGATACTGCTGTGTTTATGGTCCAGTTTAAGGGCCGTCATTTGGAAGTTATGGGCGAAGGTTATGAGCACGGGCCTCCAGCCAGCTGGGCCGTGCATATTTGATTGTAATCACTGTGGACTCCTCGTAAAACCAGATGAAGCATTGAGAGAGGCCTGAGAGTGGACATCTGCTAATGACAGATAGTAGGGAGGAATGGAAGAAATTATTAGTTGGAGGTGGAATAAATGTAACATGAAGAAAGAGAGTGGATGGATGGATGGATGGATGGATGGATTGCTGAACAGCCATTTTTTCCCCATAGTTGGCAGATTTTTGCTTCTTATTCATATGATACTGAAATATTAACAGCAACAAAAATACTGACATTTCCATTTCTGTCAAGAATCAGTCTGTTCAGTTAAGTGTATTTGCATAATTTATAAAATGCTCTAATCCTAGATTCAGGCTTCTGTACTGTATATGTGAGCATATCTCACTCACACACATACACACTGTACCAACTGGCTTGTGATGTACCCTGTTCCTCCCAGACTTCCTGTTAGCCTGTTACTAGCCAGTCAAGACATCTGCCAAATGCCTGTCCAATCCGACCGACACTAGCAAGGGCCGCGTTGGAACAATGTTGGCTGGCGGATCAAAGTACTTCTGGGGAAATGCCACCAAAGCTAATTGGTATCGTCAGTGTCTAGGTCCCAGCTGGGATCAAACGGGACAGAAGGGAGAGGCCTGATAACCAAGATAAAGTAGCTAAGTACAGGGCTGGCGTGTGAAACGTAATGATATGGTATTTTGAGATTCAATTTCTCTATATTGCCATGAATAACAGCCATGAAAAAGTGGTATGGACTCATCTATTGCTGATAATTTCCGATTTATATCTGGTGGGATATTACTGCCACGGCTGATTACTGTGGAATGGAATGACTGACAAGAACACACTCAGAGCAAAAGACTTATGTAACTCGCATACAGGCTTCAAGTCCAACTGATATTAAATTGCATGTTTTTTTCTGCTACAGCATTCAGTAAGTGCTCTGCAATTAATATTTTTTAATAAATAGGTCTCTTTTGGAAAATGAAACAGCACCCAAAAGAGAGAAATTTTGGTGACCTGGAGGCCTAGGGGTTTAAGACACTGACCAATGTAATTGGTCCACTGGTGACTTTTATTGCATGTTGTTCCCTACTGCTCTTCCCTCATTTCCTGTCATCTCTGTACTGTCCTCAATCTAATAAAGGCAAAAAATGTTTTATAAAAAGGGGGAAATTTATATTGTATCATTTGTGGTTTCTGTCTGTGCATTAGCTGGAATGCCGGTGGTTGTCTGTCTATATAGACGGATATACCAACCAAATCTTTTTATTTTCAAATTATTTGCAAAAGGCAGTAGTGTCACCGTTCTGTCACTGGCCGATGGTGACACTGACTAACAGCCAGATGGCAGCTTGCAACAAACACAAAAAGAGCCACAGACTTTGACCAACAAGCCATTTTAGCTTTCTCCTTCTTATCAGTAAACAAGGACAAGTCTCGTGTTCCACCTTGGCTCAGTGGATGCTAACGTCATTTTGCAGGCTAAAGAGCTATATAATTAGGTAGTTACAGTAGGTGTGACACTTTGAACAGCTTGAAGACACAGTGGAAAAAAAAACACATGGTACAAGTTCTAATCCTGTGTCCATTTATTTTGTGTTTTTATATCAAAATCATCAATCTTATTTTTCCTTCCTGTAAAATGCAAAAAATATTTTTGATTACTCATTTTGCATGGGCATATACTGTACATACATATGTCTCTCTCTCTCTCTCTATACACACACATATATATATATGTATATATATATATACATACATATACATATACATATACATACATACTGTACTGTATATATACTATATGAGTAAACCAAAAACCCCTACCATCATATCAAACAGCACTTGAACGTTAGCTTGTTGGTCATATTAGCTAGCAAAGCGCTATCATTGGTCAGAAGTGTGTGTTTAGATGTCAGCTGGCAAAAACGTTAATCTGCAATCAATCAGCTGAGTGCTGATATAGGCCTACAGTTCTCCCTCCTCCTCTGCCTCCTAATCAAACAACGTAAGTGAGGGGGGTGAGGATGAAGATCAACAGTCCTCAAAACCACTGCTAACAAAAACCTATCTTGGCTTGTAAGCTATAATTAGCAGCACAAGTGGGTGTACACAGTGTCCACTGCCCTTGTGGACACAAACAAGTGAACTGGGCTGCCCACTCTGAGGCTTGAATGCTAAAAGAACATTTATCTTCAAAGACCTTTTTTCTTCCTTTTAATAATAAAAAACATGCTAACAGTAAATTGTTTACTGCAAAAAGGGATGACTAAAAGGAATAACTGGTCAGGACTGAACATCTTCTGGATCCACTACAGTTTCCATACCGCACCAGCAGGGGGGTGCAGGATGCAGCCATCACTCTACTAAACTTCATGGAAAAGCAGAGGGCAGTGGGGTTCATGAAAGACTGTTCTTTATGGACTTTGTGGACTGCTTTTAACAACATACAACAGGTGCAGAAACGTACTGACTCTTTTGGTTTGGAATCTAATCTATGGGATGGATCCTTGACCTCATTAACAGAACTAAGAGTGCGAGTGAATGGACACGACTGGCTGTCCTCATCATCAGCTGGCTCTCCCCAAAGCTGTCACTGATGTCATTGTTTTATCGATCTTTTATTGAATCTTTATCTGCTGGTATTGCTCTCTTACTGTCAAACACAAAAAGGTTCCAAGTAGGGTGGTAAATATCTGCAGCAAAAATCACTGGTACTCGACTGAAAAGTCTGTTTAACAGACAAGAAAGCAGAGTCCATTCAGTGTGACAGATCCCATCTTCTACATCAAGAGTTTCAGATCTTACCTCCTGGATCTCTTTTTGATGTCTCAACTTAACTCTGTGAGGAAAAAGTGACCTGAGCACATTTAGGATGCAAACTCTAAATATCATAGGATTTTACACACACACACACACACACACACACACACACACACACACAAATTAAAACGTAAATCATATATGATTTACGTTTTAATTTGTTGTAACTTGTGTACTTGTGTTCTATTTTTGTCCAGTTTTTTCCCCACTGCACAGCCAATTGCCCTTTAGGAATTGATTGATTGTTGTGATTTCAGTTGCACTGCAAGTTCATTTCTTCCTCGCTGTTCGGTTTACAAATGTAAAATAATTCTCCATTACCTTAAAGTTGTACTTTAAAGTTGTTTCAGGTTTACAGCTGACATTGAAACACGCTGTAATATCACTGTAAGCATCCACACAAAGCTCTTCAAACTGCCTAAATCCTACCTCGACATGCCTTAGGCACACTAACAAATTCCTTTGAATGCCTTTGTCACAGTGTGCACACAAGAAGGAGTCTTTACATAAATCCATCATCCTGGTGAGAATGTGGACTCTTAACATTTATTTTGTATGAAGGCTTTCCAGAGGATATGACATCATCAGGTCCCTTTGTTTCAGTGATATGTGGTGCAAATAGCCCAAGTCCAAGTGAGAATTTATAAGTTTACATAAAAATCTCATTTTTTTAACAAGCCTCACCCTCCCATTGTCACAGGGCAATATATAATCCTCACCTAAACATTTGAACTCCCACTTCAGAGGGAAGGAACGGCGCCAGAGTGGCCTGTTTTGTTTTATTAGTGTGTCAAAACTTGTATTGATTGAGGGCATGATGGAAAGCACTGTATATAGCCTCAGAAAGTAAAAGACAAATTGAAGCAGACTGGGCGTGTGTGGGTTATGAGTGTGTGTGCTCAGGAGTGTCCGCGTAAAAGAGTAAAAGATGATGAGAAAGATGTACTTTTGTATATGCATATATGTATGTATGTAATGTGTAATACATTTCTGAATGATTATGGACACAGCGTCCAAAAATGTGAGAGAAAACAGCTAAAACTGCAGCAGGATATACAGCAAAACAAATCCCAGTAAAAAATGGCTCCCCAAGTCAAACCCATACTTCTTTATTTATAGCCCACAGAGTGACATTTTCACAACGCTGCCACCAACCATGAAATTTTCCTTCTATATTTTGCCAAGACATAGTTAGCTGTAGAGACAAGAGGGAGGCAGGAGCAGGAACTGAGGGCTGGGAAGGGGGAGAAGAAGGTGATTGATTACGCAGAAAGTGCAGGGAGTACAGGCCTCCGTCGTGTTCACGGAAGGTGCTTGCGTTTTAAAAGTTTGTTAATGTTTCCTGTCTTCTCTCCGTGCTCATTAGCAGGTGCTTGACTGGATCATTGTTGGCTGTAATGTGCTGGCACAGGGGAGTGCCCCAGGAAGTGGACCAGGCTCACCACAGAAAAATAGAGAATGCTTCCATGAGTTAACATCACTGATCCCTCTGTTTTAGAAGCACAGTGGCTCCGGTCCTGCCACAGGGCACGCTGCAGGTAGGAAGAGGCTTAGCTGCAGGTACAGTACAGTGCACGTTGGTGTTTGAAAAATGCGGGTTTTGGTAGGCCGATACCAGTAACTAATTGTGTCGGTAATCGGTGTGTAAAGTAGGAATTTTTCCCCACTATAAACTCCTCATGTTTCTGAACATATTATGCAGGATATCCCTGTGTTAATGAGACTATAGGAGTATGTTACTGCCATCAGTTTTAATGATAAATTCTTTTTCTCATATTTCGTTGCATTAAATTGTCAGTTTAATAATGAAGAAGAGAGTGAGAGAGAGAGAGAGAGATGTGGTTCAAAAAGCTGTTAAGTGAACGTTGAATTAACTACTGTTTGCAAGGTCAAGATCTGTAATGCTTGACTCTTTCAACTCAACTGTTTTTTCCATCAGCTTAGTATGATAGCTTTAAATACTACAGTACTATGATACCCATTTTCCTAAAGTGATATTGTCACAGAAAAAAGGCTAGTCAAGGCACAAATTAAGCTGTAGCAAGTTCAGCATGCTTTGTTTTTGCAACTGGTAGAAAAAAAACTGCACTTTAGAGAGAGACCAGATTTTGAAAGTGAACTGGATTAAGCTGCAAAGTGTTTTATCAGGTTCTTGTGAAGTGTAATCATCAGGTTCTGGGTGTTGTTACCAGCACACACAATGTTAAGCTTGTTGATTGCTTGTTTTGTATATAAGCACATTGGGAGATGTTTTAATGAGCATAGCCCTGTACCTTTAACTTTCTTAAAACCATATTTTTCTAACGCAGTAGCTCATCTTTTGAACTTTCCCCATTTCTATTTCATCAAAAAAAGGGTCTTTAATCAATTCATTGATAAGAGATTTTCTAATGATGCATCTTTAATCTCATATTCTATATCTATATTTATAGATTTAGCATGGCACTCCTATAACACTGGTGGACTCACTACGGACTGCAGAACCAGAGATATCGTCTTTCTTCCTGGTCAAACCTGCCGCCTACTTTAGCCACAATGTAACCCGACTGACAACAGTTATTTCGGAGATTTGGGTGTGTTATGCTAATTGCAGTTAGTGTAGCTTGGAGCCGCTATCCTCAAGCAGACATGAGGAGCAGGCTACAGAGGTCTGGTGAGCTCACATCTCCACACCCCCGGATTTTTTTTTCATTTTCAAACTTGTAGTCTTCAGCCCCGACCAACTCTGACAGTGCTCCCCATGCAACCACAAAAAAGGCTTTATACAACTTTCACATATGCAGTAGTTCTCCCCAAGACCTGTACAGACTTTGCTGTGTAACTTGGAGGAGTTCTCCTTTAAACAGCATTTAGACAATCATGCAATGCTGAAATCCAACTGTGCGCCAGAAAATATGTATTCTGGTGCACCTGTGTACAGAGCTAATCTAATCACAACATTGCACTTGAACTAATTCAGGACTAGTGTAACTAGAAGTAGACAGCCAGAGCAGTGTTGGTCAATAGCACGATAAATCAATCAGTAATCAGCATCATATTCATATCAGAGATGGGCAACACTCAATGTCTAACAGCTGAGTTGGTCTTAATAATAATAATACAGTGGTAAAAACCATCAAGTTCCCTCAACTGTACAATTATTTTTAAAGCAAACTTAGAATAGAACACTTGAGAAAGAGAGCTGCCTACTCCTGAAAAGATTTTTCTTCACTGACCTCATAACACACAACAATAATTAGAGCCAATTAAACCCTGTGAGTGGCATTTTAATTGCACCCCACACATTTGTTACACTCCTTTAGCCACTTGGATGGAAAATATTGGTCTTGTCTACCATCCGTACTGCAACTAATGCAATTTTAATTAAAGTTTTTCTTTCCACAGAACCCCTCTCTGCTTTGTCCTTGGAGGTAACAAGTTCAGGCGTGTACTGTAGGTATCACATTAAGCTGCCAAGACAGTAACAAATAACTTTGTGGTGATCTTGACTCGAGGTGCAGCTATTCCTGGTATCCAGTTAACTGCAATTGCAAACAAGTAGCAAAGGACAAAATATGTTGATCACTTATGTTAGTCAGTGTTTACATTGCATGACACACCCAAAACCCATTTAGATGTCTCTGGATTCACTGGCATATCACAACAAAAATGAAGTTTAAAAAATGTTACTTTAGTGAAAGATTCCATGTGAAATCAGAATGTAGCACAGTGACTCAGGAATGTGTTTCTTTAAGATCATAGCTGCTTCGTCACGGCTCTCACATCTCTATGTGAACACAGGATAGGTTTATCTCAGTGAATATAAGGTGTCATGAAACAGATGTCGCACAGTAAGCTTACTGTAAATCTCAGATTCTCCTGACATCAGGGTCTTCTGTGATTTAACAGTTTTTGCAGTACCATAATGATTAATTTCACCCTAAAGAAAGAACATTTTTTTGACCACCGTTTTTCATATTTCTTTATGTTGGGTGCAGTTTATTATTGCTTGAGCTAGAGAGGTCAGTGAATTACAAAATGAAAGTTTTTGCAGGTACTGTATGAACTACAGAGGACGGTTTGTTGCTCATACAAGGTGCCCTTTGATATGACTGCTGCAGGGACAATGGGAACTGAGGAAAAGTACAGTTATTGAAAAATGGAAGTCATCTTAGTTTGAGTAATGTCATATTAATAATGTGAGCATCATACTCTCAGCTACCAGCACCAGAGCTGATATTCATGAAATGCTTCTGCTCTTTAAGAACTGATCGAGGATCAGTTACATAACCACACAGGAAAAACTTCACGACAAGATGAGTTGGTCTCAGAGGAGCAGGAAATAATAGCTCAGGTTATATTAAGTAATTCAACCTTTATTTATGCGGGGAGGGTTTGCTGAGCGTGCAAACTCTTTTGCAGCGAGGCACTGCTTCACATTTAAACAGATACACACCCAGGAGCTACTGCTACAGTTTTCAAGGCTTTGACCGAGATATGTTTTTGAGGGCTCTTGCAGATACAGCTGTACTGGAAAAAATATACTGGCAAAGTGCAGAATTACTGTACACTTCAAATCTGACCATTTCCCACCAAAAACACAGGGATTAAATGTTTCCTCGATACGTGTGCCAACCAATTACAGAAAAGCTTTATCAGGTACCTGTGCAGTCTAAGTACTAAGATATGATAAGGAGCAATTTTGGTACTTTTTGGTGGTGCTAAGCTGCAGAGCAGATAATTCCTTGTTTCCTCTTCTCTAGTCTTACATATCTGAATGATGTTCAAAGACCATTCAGGTGTTTTTGCATGTGTTATCCTTTACATTTACATTTACATTTACAAAACCTCATTTATAGCTTTTACACCTGCTGCCTGAGACTATTAAAATCATATGTTCTACATCAGTATTGGGCAAGTTACTCGAAAAATGTATTCAATGCATCCAATCAACAGTGACGGGAAATGTAACTTCATTAGTTGATACTTGTTACATTACTTTCTGTTCAGCCCTTCATCTTCATCCAAGGTGCCTTTAAACAACTACAAAGCCTCCACACCAACACAGTAGATCTGCTTTATTTACAGTAGCTATAATTGTTAGTTATGCATCAAATGACAATATGAAAATGTGAAATGGTTGCTCGTAGTTATAAAACTAGAGAGAATTATCACCCAAATTTGCAGCTCCCCTCAGCTTTATAGCAAGTTTCAGCTCATTGTTTAGCTGTCCGGCCCACAACTTTACTGTTTTGGTTCACTCTCACCGGCCTCATAGCGTCGTTTTCAGCCACAGTAGGCAGCTTTTTTCAGCAGAAACTCATTGTATACTACCTGCTCAGCACCAAATGGCAGACAGACACAGTTAGCGACTAGCTGGTGAACATAGTGGAGCATTTAGCAGCTAAAGAACCACATATGTCCCTGAGGAGTTGGTAGAGATCAAAAACAGAGCTAGAAGAGAGTAAAAACTGGACTTACACAAGGTGACTCCAATTTAATGATAATGTTGCTCTGTGTCTGCTGGATGTGTAAATGATAGACTGTTGAAGTTTCTGCAGCCCGCAAGTGACCAAAAAAATCAGTATGTTTAAGAAGTGTAGAAATACATAACTAGATGTGTCCTAGAAGCCGGCCCACGGTTTGGATGAATATACTGACCATTAGCTTCACCCAGGTAACTGCATGTAGCATCCCAGAAGCCCTGTCCTCACAGTGAAGGGGTGGTGATTACAGTACACCCCCTCCAACTGAAAAATCAGGTGATTCCTGAAAGTTGGCTTACCACTGGCTAACGTTAGCAAACCAGCTAAGAAGACACAACATGTAAAGAAGACTCGACAACTTTCGTGTCACCACAGTGTGTATTCCTCCTTTTTTGGCAGAGGCTACAAGACCCTGCGCCAAGCTGACAAGTCTGTCCACTGATCACAAAGTGACAAAATTGATATCAGCCATCCCATCTAATTCGTGGTAACACCAAAAATGACTGTAGTGTAACTAATGAATGAACAACAGCAGCCTTTTCCTGCCTCAGACCATTATCATGACTACCTGGACTTGCAGTACAATACTGTGCAGTGTACGTCTTTGCTCATTTTGACCTTCTTCATTTCCATTAAGGAAGCAAACCCTATGAGCCAATTCAAGCAGTCAACTCCAGTCTGCTGCTACACTCACATGGCATACTGTACTTCTGCTGCTGCTGTTCACATCGCATTTCAAAAGCCTCACCTTGATCACAGCAACCCTCCGTAGAGTTATTAACCTCCCCACTCTCAGCTGTACTGAAGTTGGTGTTTCCTTGTAGGGAGTGACAAGGTCAGAGCATACACCCCAAATATCATCACTGTGCTTATTCTACAGTCACATAGTCTATTCTATGTGAGTTGGCTGAACTCCCCTGGGCCTGAGATATAAAGTGAAATCACTGAGATTAAACAATCAGCAAGTTTAACTCAGTTAACTTTGGGTGCGACAGTTTTCATAATGCAGACGTATGTTAAAGGCTGACCTAAATACACACAGAAACACACATACAATTAGAATTTCACACAAGCTCATACATGCGCACCAACTGAGCACCTACAGACCACCGGCAGGAGCTGCATCATGCACGATCAGGCATCTGATTTCTGATAAGAACTTTCAAAGACCGAGACGAGAGAGGCCGTCTGTGTGGAGGAAATCAAAGCCAGGTAATGTGAGCAGCATAGTAACAGCTGACATGAAACAAGTTACGCTGATATGCTCTGATTTTATAAGGTGAAGGATATCGCACCAGCCACTGAGTGCACGGATTTAGAATGTCCGTCTGATTGCAAAAAGGGATATCGTACCCTGTGAAAGGCCTGATATCTTCAGGATTGCTTACCAGGCCTTTTGTGTTGGCCCGGTGTCCTCAAGTTTCTCATGAGCACCTTTCATTCATGCAGCATTGTTCTGTCTAGACAGGGACAACACACTTTGTGCCCATTTTAAACTCAAAGGCCATGCTTTATACAGGCGAACTAAGACATTGACCAACAACTAGAGTTCAAAAGCAGCACAGGCTCGTGACAGTTGATAAATGCAAGGAAAAGTGCACTAAAACAATTGAGGAGGCAAAAGCTTCATCTTCAACTTTGTAAAAACTTCCTTTTGGCATATATTACTTCTGTCATCTGTGGTCACCACCCGGTCATTTAAGAAGGCGTACTGAGATTTCTTAGCATTTTTTATGTTTTTAGAAAGGTGCCATATAAATGCTGTAATTCTTACCACTGGGCTCTGAGTAAAGAATTTTAGACCCCAGTTACGCCTGAGAATAACATGCAATCTGTTGGACAACCTTGACACACACTCTCTCTCTCTCTAATCTGCTCCCTACTGCAGTTTTTTGTTGTCCACTGAGTAGCTACATGACAACAGTTAGGGGTCAGTGCCTTGCTAAAGGGCACTTTCATGGCACTTAATTTAGGTAGAGGAGAGTGTTACCTATTTTCTTCCTCTAACTCAAATATTTCCTAGCTCCTCCGGAGATTTAAACCCCTGTCTCTCTGGTCATAAGCAATATCCCCCATCCTAAAGCTACCCTTTACACACTAGCAAAACCCATTCCTCTTTCCCCATCCTTGTCTTTAAGATTGTCCCAAACATTTAGCTGAAGTCATTGTCTGCATGCATCCTTGGCAGGCTGCCCAGGACTCTCTTTAAATTTTATAGTGGAGACACGTATACACATCCCTGTGGCAATGTGAATAATGAGAACATGTACTTGGGAGGAGAGGAACAAATACGGAACCAGCAAAGATGGAAAACAGGATAAAATAAAGATGACCTCCTGATGGTTTAGAGGTTCCTCAGTATATACAGTATGTTCTCACAGCATGTATGGAGAATACAGCATATATATTTAGGCATTCAGTTGAACCAGGTACACTTCCACTCTCTGAGCCATTCTTCCGAGGCTTTGTCAGCAGGCTGACCATGAGGGAAATTACAATTATTATTTGAAATGGTGTAGTGGGTGTATGTGTAGGTCGGCGGGTATTGTATCTGCTTGTATTTGTGTTATTTTTCCTTTTAGCCGTCAGCCGCAGAATAAGTACAAGGTGTCTCCAGCCTCTCCAGAACGTCTCCTTAAACAGAGGAATTCCTCCGGCATGGCGGCTGGCCTGATTGACAGGCCCACACTGCCTCATTACCATTCAACACAAAGATAAGAACTGATAAAAAAAACAGCATAAAAAAAGCTGCATCAGGAGTAATTAATCAGACCGCACAAGCGCACAAACGCCTACAAGAAGACAAACCCTTTTGAAACTCATTTTAAACAGGCCTTTTATGTTCAGTCTTAATTGGTCAGCACAATTGGTAATGCGAGCCACCCTTGGCCACATGCGAAGGCAGCGCCTCTCTTTGTTACCGTGTCAGCGTGGATGCAGGGATCACTGTCCCCGTAATCAGCAGGCCATGCTTTGAGGTTTCACATAATAGAGGACCTATTCTCAGTGAGCTGCAATCAGTGGTTATGTGTGTGTTTAGTTTTGCGAAGGCAGGACAAAATATAATACTTCTTCCTATTCATGTCTTTGTCTGTGGGCTGATCGGTAGAATTCACCCCTGAAGGAACTGAGCTATGAATTTGATATCCTTTGTTTAATTGTGCGGGTCTTTTGAGATTTAATGGTCAAAAAAACGCAGATTCTCTGACCTTGTCATGTCAGACAGTAGAACTCATCCTTGTACACCAGATACGCCCAGAAATCATTCACCAATCACACAGTTTCTCTGTAGCACCGCAGCCACCACATGCTTTGTGCTGGGTAAACAGCAGCGGTTTTGCAGGGGCCACAGGAGCAAGGCGATCCGCTCGGCACACGCCATTTTGTTTGTCCTCTAAGCTTGTACTATTACAGCAGAGTGGCAAACAGGCAAACAGCACAGCTCAGTAGCTCAGCTTCCACTAATAGGTCAGAGATGAGGGCTTGAGAAAGAAGGGTATCTCATTTCCCTGTTTAGCCCACCTGGATAAACACTCCCATCAACAAGAGTTAGAGCCCTTAACTGAGGGTTTCCTCATCTTACAACAAGCCATGTTAACATTTTTGCTAATTCAGTGTGTTTTGAATTATCCTGCAGATAATTTGAGCCGGGCAACCTCGCCATCTTCGTCATCCCCCAACCCCGGTGCCTTTAAATAAACATTTGATTGTTGTTAGCTGCAGGGGGGAAGCTTACAAGATCCCACATTCTGCCCAGTTGTTGTGTTTACATGGGTTAGGGGAGGAATGGGAATTGTGTCTCTCCACTGTGTACTTAAGGGAATGCCACCCAAACCCAACAAAAATGTTGATATCCCTGGTCACAGAAGGAAAAGATAAATACACAGTGGGAAATCTGTTTGGAATGATGGAGTTAAGATAACAAGGAAGGAGAAAACATGATCGGGCTGACTGGTGCAGGCATAAACAGTCTGATAATGATTCAAATGGCTTGTTTAATACATGCAGACAGTTGTAAGAGTAAAAAGCAGCGGAAATGTTAGGAAAAGATGAAATTGTCCTTGACAGTCACTCAGCAAGCTGCTGGAGCTGCAGTCAGATGCTTCTGGGCACCTGTGTTGGGAAACGCTGCTCGGTGTTGTTGCACCTTCCCCCAGCCTCCATTTCACACTCTTTTCAGTCCATTTTATTAACAGCCTTTCTCATCCTCACTTTCTTTTTATACCTTTAATCTTCACTCTAACACTCCCACTCACCCAAGTTGTGTTTTTGCACACACAATATCTCCCACCCTTATATTCTTCTTCATGCTACCATTGCATTGACAGTAAAAGTGTTTTCCCAGTTCATTTTATTCTCACTTATACCGGCTCCTTTTTTATTTATCCACCTCTCACCTCTCTTCCATCATACAAATTTCATGAGCCAAGAATTACAAGGTTCTATTTTTTCCAATATAAAATTGACTTGGTCACATATCAGAACACACAGATGCCATAGGGCTCAAGTGTAACCCAAGGCTAACTGATTCATTGCAACATTGTACTTACTGTGTACATCACGTAAAGCATAATGGAAACACTAGTGCAAAAACTGAAAATAAAACACACACACAAGACGAACCAAATTCATTGAAAATTTAGCAATTTACAATACGGTCAATACTTCCAACCTGTGTACAGGAAAAAAAAACAACAACCTGTAAATAATTTGCATATTGCATAGACCTAATAACTGTCCAAGAACCTGTATAGTATGACTGGCATGCCTGTCACAATCTGCTTTTCTGGCCCTCCCTCCAGTCACATTCCCACTTCTCTAAACCTGTTCATGGCCTTTTTCTCCCTGTCCACCAGATGCTCTCGTCCATCTCCCTACCTGCACCTCATTTCCTCATCATCCCTGCAGCACATATACCTACCCCCTTTCCCCAGTCAGTTGTCAGATCATTGTAGTTTCTTTGTTGCCATGTTTGTTTGCTTTCAAGCCACCTGTGCTTGCCTGCCTGTAAGCTTATTTGTGTCTTTAACTGGTCATTAAGTCACTGAACTGTCCATATCTGCCTCGACTATCTGCATTTGGGTGCTTCTCTTGCTGCCTCACACTCACCTGCCTGACAATGTCAAATGAAGGCATTTCTGTTGTCTGCATTCTATAGAAATAAGTGCCATGCTAGCAGCGTGAAATGTCAGCATGTTGGCTGGTCGATCTGGACAGAAATTTATTGACAACTATTGGATTGATTGCTATGAAATTTGGTACAGATATCCACGGTGTGTAGAAGATGAAGCAAGTGACTTTGTAAATCCCTGGACTTTTCCTGTAGTGCAACATCTCTACATCTACTGGATCGATTGGCACCAAATTTGGTGCAGACATTTATGGCTTCCTGGTGGTGAATCCCGCTGACTTTGACTTGACCTCTAGCTCCACCATGAGGTTGACATTTTGTAGTTTTGGGGGAAATTTCTTCACAACTATGGGATGGAGTGCTGTGAAAGTTGGTCTTTGGTGATCCTTCAACTTTTCATCTAGCACTATCATCATGTCAAAATTTCAATGTCTCCATTTAGTTTGTGACTAATACCGGCAAAACTAATGGCATTCCCATAAAGCTCTGCTGTACTTTGTGCTTAGCGCTAATTAGCAAATGTTAGCATGCTAACACACTAAACTAAGATGGTGAACACGACAAACCTTAAACCTGCTAAACATTAGCATATTAGCATTATCAAGGGTTCATTTAATTGTCATTTTACAAGAAAAAGTTGTATAAACGAAATTTAAGTTGTAGTCCCTTTATGCTGCACACATAAAAAAACAAGACAGAGCAAACAAAAAACTATTAACTAAATATTGGTGGAGTGCGGAGGATGAATTTTGAAGTCTCACAGCCTGAGGAAAGAAGTTGCCCGGTAGTCTGGTGGTACAACAGAGGATACTTCTATCTCTTGTTGAGCAGTAGGTTGTTCTCTGTGCACCACTCAGCAAGATTGTTGATTTCCTCCNCTAGAGTGGAGGAGGTGTAACCGCCAATCTGAACTGTCTGGGGTCTGTTTGTGAGGAAGTCCAATATCCAGTTGCAGAGTGAGGTAGTCAAGCCCAGAGTGCTAAGTTTGCCAATCAGGTTAATTTTGAATGCTGAGCTGAATAAATAAACAGCATTCTGATGTAGGTGTTGTTATTTTCAAGGTGTGTGAACACTCAGTGGAGGGCAGTGGAGATGGCATCCTCTGAGGATCTGTTGGTTCTGAATGCAAACTGGTGAGGGTCCAGGCTGGATGGGATGTTGTCTTTGATGTGCTGAAGAACCAGTTTCTCAAAGCATTTCATCCGAATGGAGATGAGTGCCACAGGGTGGTAGTCGTTCAGACTAGACACTGCAGACCTTTTAGGTACAGGGACGATGGTGGCTGTCTTGAAGCAGGTGGGAACATTCTCCTGTGACAGTGAGATGTTAAAAATGTCAGAGATGACATCAACTAGCTGGTTGGCACATGTCCTTAGTACATGGCCAGGGATGTTATCAGGCTCAGCAGCTTTACTCATATTCATTCTCAGCAGAGTTTCTCTCACATCTGCTGTGGATACAATGGCCAGTCATCTGGAGATGGAGTAGACATCACACATGATGGGGATGCTCCTGCTTTTGTAGCCTGTGATGTTCTGGATTGTCTTTGTGATCACTGCATCATCAACACATTTATTGATGTATGATGTCATTGTATATTCCTCAAGGTCGATTTGGTTCTCCTGGGTGGCGGCATCTCTGAACATGTGCCAGTCTGTGCACTCAAAACAGTCCCGTAGAGCTGCTGTAGCTTCATCTGTCCACACTTTAACTGTTTTTTCTGATGGTTTGACCTGTTTAGTCAGCCGGTAGGCAGGAGAAGCAGGGAAATGTGGTCTGATTGACCAAAATTCGTGCAAACACGGTCCAGGGTTTGTTTCCCCTGGTGGGGATGTGGACATGCAGGTGGAATTTTGGTAAAACAGTTCTGAGGTCCGTTTGATTAAAATCACCAGCTAAGATAAAAATACCATCCGGCTGTTTTGTCATGTGACTCCTGATGACCTCATACAGCTCCAGCAGTGCATTTTTTGAATTTGCATCTGAAGGAATGTAAACAGCAGTAACACAAACACTGGTCAGTTCTCTGGGCAGGTAATATGGCCGGCATCTTAACATAGGAACTCAACATCTGGGGAACATAGTCCATCCACTTTGACTACGTTTGAGCAGCAAGAGTCCGCCTCCCCTCGTCTTACTGGAGTCTTGTGTTCTGTCGGGGCGGGACACGGTTTACCTGCCGAGTGCAATAGCTTGATGCGGGATGTTGTGATGAAGCCAAGTCTGTAAAGATGAGGGCCCAACACATTACATAATGATGATGTTAGCATTTAGGTCAAAGTACCCGCTGTACTTTAAATACCACTCAAAGTACAGTAGAGCCTCTCAGAGACATTAGTATGGCTGTACACTCTTACTCTTCGTCTTTCTCTGTCGGCGTTTTTTCTTAAACTGTAACCCCTCACAGATCATCTTTCATTTCTCATATTTCTGTCCCTTTCTCATCATTCCTGTCTACCACCCCTTCAGACTTCTCTCCTCTGGAGTTTCTACTGAAAGATTCTCCCCTGGACACAGTGCCTGTACAGTTGGAGATACAGTATACTGAGCATCAACTACAGCAGAATACTAATGTCCATTGATCTGATAGAGCTATAACATTTCAATCACAGGGACAGCATCCTCCAGGCCTCCAACTTATTATGATCAATGGGCAATAACCATAAAAGCTATCGAACTGAGGTTGGGGGTGGGGGTTTGGGTGGGGGGATTAACAATTGTGTACATTCAAATCAAAGGTTACCACTCAGCAGTGGTATCCATTCATGCAGCTGTCCAGCCAACCTCATTTGGCACTGTTCAAGAGAGGAAACATACTGTGTTCATCAGTGAGAGACAAAGGCAGGAAAACTTGTTTCTCGCTACCTCCGAGAGGAGTTAATTAAAATGTGAGACACCTCACTGAATATCTTTAGCACTGTTTCGAAGCAGGCTTTCCAACGCCCAAGAGTAAGAGGGGATGGGGAAAGATTTTGAGTAGGTGAGACAGAGAGAGAAATGAGTTGGAGGGCGGCAAACGCAGCACTATTTCAGCATGCAGATCTGACTAGACAGGCTGAAGCTGCAAATTGCTTTTAGCAGTCAATTTCTCACCTTAATTAAAAGAGGGGAGAGCTCCAGCTACAGGCAACATCACTTTCAGCATCTGCTTTCCATGATAAAAGTGGGACAATGGTGGTCTGTTTTGTTTTTCTTTTTGTTTTCTGCCTGCAATCTCCTGTTGATAAACTGCTGAGTGGTGTTGAGCCAGGTCAAACACTGATGCTTAACCTGTGGTGTGAAACCTCAGTGGGCTGAATGGCAATTAATTGTGCTTTTGCCAGCTTGTCCTGTGAATGNCACACACACACACACACACACACTCAAACCTGCCATCACATTATAGCTGCAGCAGCCATTGGTGGCCTGGTTAATTAAACTAACAAATCATCCATCTGGAGAGTCCTTTTGTCCACATTGATCGCTGCTGGAAAATGTTTTCAAATGATTGCTTATAATAAATACAGCAGGAGATATTTCTATTCAAGATAATGTTTTACCTCATCATCTTCTACAATAATCAATTAATTGAATATAACATCACATTTTGCAGCTAATACATAGAGTTTGGTGTTGCATGTGTTGTTAAAGGCATTACACGATTGAGCCCCTGCATATTTCACGCTGTTGGTGCCTTTGTGATTTGTTATCCTACAAAATTTAAAAGCTAAGACTGCAATGCTCCCAAAACAGAGGTATGACTGCATGCTTATGTGTTTATGTTTGCCAATGTGTGTATGTGAGATGAGGATGTTTGCTAAGAGAAAGGCTGTGTTCAGACAGCAAACAACATCTGCAGACCAACCTCATTCATTTCAATGAGACCACTATGGTGCAGNCAGAAAATGACGCATTACTTTTGTTTGGGGTCTCAGATACCCAAACTGTAAAACATAGTTAATACAATGGGTTTTCATATGTTCATAGTTTCAGAACAGTTTGTTCATAAGGACAGTCAGACCTCACTGAAAAATTGACCCGAATGGAATGTCACTATGTACAGTACATTCTGTACTTTTCTTTGTCTGTGGATGACTATTTGCTCATGGATATTTTCTTAGGATGTATAAAACATGAATTATTTCTTTATTTGGTGTAATAAAAATGATTCCTGCTCATTTCCGTATTTTGTCACCTTCATTAAATGTGCAAGCTTCAATTTCAAAGGGAAGGGTCACCACTTCAATACTTCACACAAACAAGCAGACAGTTTGGCCAGAAACTTGAGAGTAAAGAAAACTACGGCAAGTACAGTAAGTCAAAGTTGCACTAGGAAGTCAGGCTGTAAACTGTGATGAATGTTTACAACGGACAATGTGGGTTGTAATTTTCAAATAATTTTGACTAAATTGTCTGATCCTCTGACTGCTCATGTTTGTTGGCCTTATTTCAGCCATGTAGCTAATGGCCAGACCTGCAAAAATAAAACCCAAGCCTGTTACATTTGTTTAATTCGACTGCAGTTTCAATTGTGCAGAAAAGAATCTGTGACATCAACTCCGAATATTCTAACAGACCCTTACCATGGAGCTATAAGCCACCCTCCTCCCTGCCTTTGGTGGAATCTCCTCATAAAATACTTGACGCTGTTGCCCACATTTAACAGCCTCTGCAAGGAAATGTTGAGATCACCATTATTGATAGAATCATTACCACAATCTTATAATTCCCTGATGGATCAGGAGGTAATTTTACTATGCCCATAATCAGCACTCTTGATCAAATCGAGCCAGTCCCTGCATGATGGGAGAAGAAGAACGTTTCCTGTTGGCAGTTGAAAAATGACATGGATGAATGTCAAAGAAAAACATTCAATTATCTTAAGCGGGTTTACACAAGTGATTGCCTTGTTGATGGGGAGGGGAGGGCGTGCTGAGACAGGACACCGGGAGTTTGAAATGGTCGGCTGGAGGTCTGTTTGATTTGATGATATTCATTTTGATGGGCCAAGTTGACGTTTCCTCTTTGTGGTGACGGCTAAGGAGGGTGCAACAAATTACTCCTTGTTGGCTGAGGCCAGGGTGGAAATCTGATGAGGGAAAATTACACATCACATCTGCCCTCGTTTTGGGGCAAAACGTGCCTAAAACCATAATTCCCCAGCTTAAAGGTTGCCTCAAGCTTTAGAAGAGTTTGTGTGTGCGTGCACTGAAAAATAACTGAATATGTGCCTTTGTGAAGGAGTGCGCACATGCGTATGTTTGCTTATGTACTGTACAGTCTCCAGCCAGCTGTCACTCAGTTGTCACTGATCAGAAGGGGCACGTTTCGTAGCCCTGCTGGATTATGGGAAGAGAGGAAACATTCCACTTGTGCTCGGGGCTAATCAGGCTGTTTGTTCTTGCCTCGGTTTCGGAGTCCAAGTAAATTGGATGATTAAACTCTTTAAACCTGGACTTGGGCTAATTATTTATGGGTGGGGGAAGAGGTGAGTTTGGAGTTCATGGCCGGACTGACAGGCTGACATGTGTCCTACATGAAGTCAGAATTAAAGGTTGCAATTTAGCAGAGGGAGCTGAAGGAGAAACAGAAGGTTGGAGAGCAGTGGAGCTTTTGGGAGCTGGCTTGGCAGAAAGTCTACTGACATTACAGTTTTATAGTAAGGTATCTGTCTCCAGCCTCACTCTTTAACTTACCCTTCCTCAAGAAAAAACATACAGAGTTCTGTACTGTACACACACACAAGCACAAACTTTTGCACATACACATGCGATCTTGTTCTGCCTCTAGAAACATGTGAAATACTAATGTATTCAGCTACATACTACATGCTGTAAATACTGTAAATGTGTCAGTGTACGCACACACACACACACACACTTGTTGAAGATCAGAAGTCCAGGTCTGGGCCAGAGTTTAAGTCTGGACCTCTTCACCAACACTTTGTTTTCTTCAGGATTGAGTAACTATTGGAGTCCCAAAACAGGTTCAAAGAATTCACTGGAGACGATCAGAGTTCGATGCAATAGAGTTTTATTCTTCACAGAAATAAAACCCGAGCCAGTTCCGGACATCTGACTNAAGTTTCTCTGTCTGTGCACTGCCCTATATTGTCCAAGTGCCCATGCCCTCATTGGTGGAGAAACCTGAGCCTCTCCACCTATTTCTAAAAATGATCATCTATCACTAGGTAAATAATGGTGTAATTTCTCCCAAATTTGGGATGATCCAACCCTCTTTCTGGCACATCCAGGCATATCTCTGATGCCAGTATGTTTGGGGATTTTCCACTCTAGGGCATATCTGGACATGTTTGTGACGCAGTTATTTTTCAGGCTCTTTCAGACTGTATTTTTTAAAAACTTTATGATCTTTTTATGTTGCATGCTAAAACATAATCTTCACACTTTATATGTTAGATATACATTCAATCAGGTACTTTTAATTATTTGTTTATATATATATAAGCACTTTAGCAAATCATAGTTTTAATTATTTGCTTATATATATATAAGCACTTCAGCAAATCATAGTTTTGCTTCAACACACTGTACAGCACTGTGTGAAGAGTCACTGACCTTCAACTCGATTACCATTTGAAAGGGAGTTCACACCGATGCTTGGCACCAGTGGAAATGCATCACACAGGCAAACATCTTGTCTTTCGCCTCCTGGAGGCAACTAAGGTTTGATATGTAGCTCACCATCAATAATGCACATCTATATGGAAACAAGTTTCCATATAGCACTGTATGAAGTTCATGTGTTTTAGTTTATCTGTCACAGAACATCATAGAAACCATACAACAATAAAAAACAAACAAACATTAGACTCAAAATACCTGGTGGCCTAGTGGTTAAGGTACCATCCATGAACCACAAAATCCCCACTTTGCATCCGGATGGGGACCTTTGTTGGATGTCATTATCAATCTCCCCTCTCCCCTCATTTCCTGTCATCTATCTGCTGTTGGCTGTCCAACAAAAACAACCACACAAATGTCACAGAACTACCCCCCGTATATGTTCATTCATGTGCAGCCCCGAGAAGTATGTTCCAGCCTTTAGAGCCTCAAAAAAGTGGCACCACTTTGGAGAGCCATGTCATATCATACTTGCAGGTGCATGCAAACACTCACAGTCTTTATGTGTGTGTATGCTTGTGTGTGCGTGTGTGGTCTATCTAAAATCAAATTTATCACATGTGAAACACATTTTACATCTATCACAAGTAGAAAAACATTTTCGATTCCCATATCGCATAAACACAGTAGGCACGTGTGTTTTGGGACATGTCAGATGTGATAAATTCACATAATTTAGGCATATGAGAGTGAGATGTGAGATATTTCATATGTGAAACGCAAGAGATCACATGTTTAAACAACTACTTCATATGTACTATCACATTTGAAACTGCATTTCATATGTGATGACATTTTACATATAATAGTTTTATTTTTATTTTATCCTAATATTGTCTTTTCTGTTTCCTGATTAAGTTCTTTCTGTATGACATTAAGCTCTATTTTACATTGATTAACAGATCACTGTGTTTAAACTCTCTGAGCTAGTCATCCAGGGAGATATCCTTAGCCTTTGAGAAGCCTTCTTGAACTTGCATGTGGATTCAATTTACCGGACACCCCCCAACACAGACAGAGATATTACATTATCATAGCTGTTGAAGGGATTAGCCAAATGGGCCACCGGCAGATTGAATCAGATTGTATTGTCAATTAGCCTGTCCAGGATTTCCTGAGTTGTATTCACCTTTGTTGTCACTCAGACCTCTTCATTAGCCCGGCCCACAACCCATTGTTTTAGGCTAACCCTCGATGTAATAATATAAAAGCTTGCTCTGAATGTCTCTGAATTTAATGACTGCTGTGAACTCTCTTTCCGCTGCGCAGTGAAATGCTCATCATAACCATCTGTATTCTTCTGAAGCCGAAGTAGAGATTATTTTTCTTCAGTTGGAACCTGAGTCAAGTTTTCTTCACCAAAAGACTTCTTCTGCACAGGCAAGGAGCTGCATACTATACTATACTGAACAGTTTTGATAAAGGTTGTAGTTCCGTTGGCTCTGCTTTTATTTCCTCATAAACTTAGTTTCTTTTTGAATCCTCATTTTCAGTTGGTTTGTCATCAGGTGTCCACGAGTGACATCTTCCTTATTCTGTAAAATAGTCAAAATCTAGAAACAGATGTGAAAAACAGGCAAAGCCGGGACAAGTGAAGCACAAAAGAAGAGAAAAACAGACAGGAGGAGGAGAAGAGAATAGAATAGATAGATGACTGAATAGGTAGTGACATATGAAGCAGAAAGCATGGCTTTCAAAAAGAATGTAGTAGTGAAAATAGCAATACTGGAAAAAAAGAGGCACAAGGACAGGTCAGACAGCCAGAGGAGGTATGGCAGACAGAATAGAATAAGAATGATTGGAGGTCACTGGAAACTGCTTTAGAGACTGAGAAAAGGGAAAGGAACAAAAATAAAGATGAGTAAGAGATGGACTAGATGTGAAAACATACAGGTAGGGATGATAAAATACAGCTAAAAGAAAATTGTTATAGTTTGGAAAGTTATGCAAATACTGTAGTAAGCAAGAGCAGAAGGTAAAAAAGCAAAACACTTTATAGAATATTGAGCAAATACAACAAAAAGAGCGGGTCAGAGAAAGAGAAAAAAATGAGAAGTGAAAGTAGCAGCTGGTGGAATAAAGACGGTGGGGCGAATGTTAAGGAGAGAAAAATGGTTCTGAGCAAGCTGTGATCAGTAAGTTCAGTACAGTGGAGTACGGCTGAGGTTTTTTCTTGACCTCACCCAGAAGCCATCTTTTATTCACCTACCCCAAACTCCAATTTTGTGGAGCTGAGCTGAGTTTCAAAGAGCCTCCACTCCACCGAGCCTCATCACGATAGTCACAGAAGAGCAGAGTGGGAGGATGCTCCTGTGCTTTACAGTGCTGGGCCCAACCTGCTCTGAGTGGAAATAACTCAGCGAGGCACCAGATTTTATTATTTAAAAAGAAGTTTGAAAATTGAAAATGCTGCTTGAGTGAGAAGTTACTTATCATTCTTAATTGATTCGTTACGGCCTGGTGGCTCTGAACTGCCTCCTTTTAGATGTTTTATGCAATGCTTATATCTTTTCTTGCTTTTCTTTACTAATTTCCTCTCGTTTTCGCTCTCCTTTCTTTACTCTCTTATGCGTCATACTCTCCGTTCACGCTATGCACTGACCCTGTTTCTCTGTGTCTTTCTCATTGCAGCAGGATTTGAGACCTGCTAGGGTCTGCTGTGGTCTGCTGGGAGCTAATAGATTCTGCCAGCTCTCTAGCCAAAGGCCCTGCTATGGTTTTGTCACTCTGCCCAGCCTGCAGCAGGGCTGGAGGGGTTGGACAGGCACACAGGGTCCTGGGGGAAGATGGAGGTCTGGCTGGAGGGCACAGAGCAAAAAGAGGAGGCAAGGTGGAGGTGGAGGTGGGGGCTTGGAATTGAAACACGAGTTTGGCCGGGGATATGGGCAGCAGCAGCCAGGGCAGCAACATGCATCAGAGGTGACCACGCCTCCACCCACTGCCACCACAACCCCAGTTCATCCACTGGAGGGACTGAGATCCTCTGTGGCACCGGAGAGTTCCAGTGTTCCTCATTCAGCTGGCATGGAAATTAGTGGCATGCAAGCAGCCAAAATCATATTTTTGGATTTATTTTCTATCACCAGTGGAATGGAATTTGGTGGAGCTGGTAAAAAGAAGATCTGGGCCTGTGTTTATCAAGTAGCTCAGAATTACTCCTAGAAATCAGACTGAAAATTAACCTAGAACTAAAAGCACTTCTACCTCAGAATAAAACTTTTTTTCATACAGCTTCCTACACTTTTCAGCAAGGATAGGGATAAATCCTGGGGAAAGAGTACAAATTATGATGACAGGTTTTTTTTTAGCTTCATGGATGTTAATGTTGGTCTGTTGGTTGGTTCACCACGTTCATCCACACTGAAATATCTCAACAACTGTAGGAAGGACTGCCATGAAAGTTTGTGCAGTTATCTGGTGTCTGACTTTGGTGATTTCCTGACTTCTCCTCTATGGCCAACATGAGGTTCACATGTGGGCAAAGAAATGTCTCTGCAACTATTGGATGGATTGCCATGATATTTGGTACAACCATTCTGAAAGAACTGTAAAGACTTTTGTTTCCCTTAATTTTTCTTTTAGCGCCATCATTAGGTCAAAATTTCAATTTGTCCAATACTTTGGCTTTTGACCAAATACTTGCAACACTAAAACATTCAGCCTGATGCTAACATGCCAAACATTATACTTCATCAGCATGTTAGTATTGTCACTGTGAGTATGTTGACATTAGCATTTAGCTCAAAACACCACTTATAAGAACAACCTCACAGAGCTGCTAGCATGGCTGTAGACTCTAACGCTTGATTTTCCATAGCTTCACGCTGAGTGGTGGGGAAACAAATGACAAATGCCAAAATAGCTGGCTGTCTAAGACGCCATATCTCTTTAGCCAAAACGGTATCATTTAATAAGCTAATTGTCATCAATAAATATCGCTCCCGAGGATGTATTAACAGAGCTGTATACAGCCTTGTTGCCAATTTACCCCAGTGGCCACTCACTGCACTACAACAAAACAAACCCTGCGGCACAAAAAGCATTTTCTATAAAACTGTTGACAGGACACTTCAAGCAGCAAACAAGGTGAATTTTTAATTTGTATTATCATTCGTTATCATTTACATTTACCACCTTACGTGTGTGGGTATTGGGCGTCACAACATGGACACAATTTTCATTCAAACTAATGGACGCCATTTTGAAATCTGGTATCCCATAATTATCCATGTTCTCTCCTCCCACAGAACACCATCTTATTAGATTTGATTTCACTTTATTATCAGAAGGCAAAATGAGTAGAAAGTTTAAACCATGATCAGCACTCATATGATTGGTTGAGTGCTGATAATGTGATTGCAGTTAGCTACATGAGGTAGGTGTGTTGGGAACCCTCCCAGCATGCACTGGGGCCAAGATTCAAATCCCATTTTATGTGTTCCTGTATTCTTACTGGTGTTATTTTGTTCCATTTTGTGCTCGACCATGTTTCCACTGTTCCCACACTTTCATTACTGATAAACATCGGATATTACCAGTGAATGTGGTTAGACTACAAGTGACATTGGGTTCATGAGCCTGCTATGGAAATGAAACCTCACTAAAGTCTCTCAAAAAGCAGCTTTAATTGCTGAACAATTTTCAGGACAGTGAGTTCTGCAGTTAATCATTTAATTTGAAGTTTTAGTTTTCAAATGACCAGTTTCCATTTTAGTGTCAAATTAAACACCATATGTTCTGCTCTACTGGTCTTCTAACAGTCAGAATCTTGTAGTTGAGTGCTTGTTTTTTGCTCAGAGTATCTCAAACTACATTTGGTTTGGTTCTTTTTTGTTGACAAACTTTTATTTATTTCTATTTTTATTTTGTTTTATCATGTATAACTAACGGTAACTCTTCATTATGAAAATTAAACTGTTATAATTACACCAACAGATCACAGTTTTACAATAAACTGCATGTTCTCATCTAAAATCCTAATCATATCAACACTCTTTCATTATAAATCTAAGAAACCATGCCATTTGTATCTGAAAATTACTTCATGTATGGGTTTCACTGTAAAACGTCTTCATCATGATCCAGCTAACTGTCAGTAACCCTGCACTTTGGCAGATTTGGGTTTAAGGACTTGTTGCCCTGTCAACAGTTCCAGATTAATTTTAAACCAGCTTCGAAGAATCAAAAAAATCCAGACTCATGTCAAATCATCAAATTCTAATCTGGATAACTCAGCTATCTACGCACAAGGAACAGGGCCCTGGCCTGAGATACCTGTTTACCAAATGTTTTACCAGAGAAACAGAAAAATAAAATCTGTTCAGGAGAAGGTAAGTGTTATCAGTCTGTCTGGGTTTAACAAGTGTGGAAAAAGAGGATGAAAGAAATTTAACTTGTGACAACAGTATGTCAGCCGCTAATTCTTGCTTTGTTTTTAGCCTGAGGGCCACTCACTCTCTCCTGTGTCCTTTAACCTCGATGGGAGGAAAGATACCATCTAACTCGGCTGCTACTCTCCCTGACCAAAGACACCGACTCACTACTCAAAGGACTGTATCGCTCCAGGTTACCTTGGAGGCGTGCAGCACTTAATGAAATAAATACCATCTGCCTCAGAGTATGACCTTTGACCTGTCAAATAACCAGGATGACAGTGGCGTGTCAGATCTCTGTTATGTCTCTGTGAACTCTCCATGCGGGCAAACTTCCTCATAATAAACAATCTGAACTTCACATTCTCACACCGCTGATAGGATCTTTGAGCTCGTCAGTGGCATCTGTCTTTGTTCCTCCTGATACTGATACATGCTGAAGATAGCAGAGTGTCAGACAGTAAGTGTTTTCATTGTCTGTCAATGCTGTTGTGTCACATTTTACGATATTGTGTCACCATTTACAGCGTGAGATACAGCAGAATTAAAACTGAAATAGCGTCGGACTGACATGTTCATATAAACCGCTTCATCAACATTTTTTATTATTTATTTCTATCATCACAGTACAAATTCAATAAAAACCCATACCATCTGCCTCTGGCTGCAGATTTGTGGTGCTGTGTGTTCACACCATGCCGTTCTGCACCATCCAGACAATAACATGGTTTCCTGAAGACACGTCTCTCCATTTGTTGAGCTGTTGTGGTCATGCTTCCCTGTGGTTGGCACAGCTGATTCAGAACAGTGAGACCAGTGATGTGACTGGCTGAGAGTGTATGTATTAATCACCACACCCTCTGATCTACCAGATTTCTCCAAAATAGCAGGTTCTTTTGGTCACATAGTGTAATCTCCACGGTTTTCAGCTAACCTGACATATCAGACTCTTTCATTTGCATTAGTCTCCAGTATGCAGATGCTAAATATTTCTCACCTCACTATTTAAATCTGATCAGTCTTCATGATGCTCTTTATCTTCTATTGATGTCACCATAACAGCATCAGTGGGAGGGGGAGGCAATCAGCTCTTATTGTCTACTTAATTAAGTTTCATTTGACGGAGATGATAATTTGTAATCAGTGCTGCAACCTGCGACTATGTGCCAAGTGAAAAGCGGCAGTTACAAACACAAATTCCAGCATTTTAGAGCACATCTCCACGGCCACGGCCATCCCTGAATACTGACCCAGCTTGGTCTGTTGATATGTAGACACCTTCATTTTCAATCATGAGTTGATCAACGTAACACCAGAGGGTCAGAGCTTCTTTAACTCCTTCCTTTTCCTCTTCCGGCTGTCGGCTGCTTTGTTCTGATGCAACAATGTCTGTGATGGTGCCCCAGGACGCCAGTCGCCTGACTGCGAGTCAGTGAGAAGAAGTCATCTCAGGGTGAGGTATGTTAGTGGACTGGTTTGACAAAGCCTCTGTTGCTTGTCCCTTCTGGGAAATGACAGCAAAGGTATACAACAAGACAGTCAGGAGAGTTCATTTTCGATGCATCTCCGGCGTCGCTCTGCAGTCTGCACATCTGCGTCTGCCCCTCTACAGAATGGCCCACTTGACTGTGCATGGCGCCATATGGGAGCCCTTTTTGAAGCTACTAGCATAAAACTACACAATTAATTCTGAATTACGCCAGACAATCTGCTGCAAGACGGCTCCAATGAAACTGACGTGGATGGGTTCTGGGCGCGCAGGCAAGAGGGCTGAGGCCTTTGGGAAGGGACATACATAGTCATAGATCCACACTAACACACTGATTCACACAGGCACGCACAGACACGCTCGCATGCATGCACACAGTCCGGCAGTCATTCAGCCTGTGCATTCAGGAGGCGTCCGCATGACTGCCCTAAATTTGCCTGACTTGGGCCTGAAATTGAATCTAATGTAGCGATCCCCGGAGACTCTGAGCAGCACACTGGTAAATTATTTAAAAAAGGAGCTTTGGACTGCATAATTTAACCCAAATAAATGAGGAATATGAGAAGAGAATGGTAACCGAAGACAAGTATCTGTTGACTTGTAGTGTAGCTCATTTATCACGATCGCAGCATGAAGAGAGTGCGGTGGGAGTGTTATGTGTACACTTCTGTGTGTGTTTGTGAATATTCAGCCGACTAGATCAGCAGGAGATTTAACAGCTCCTTAGAGAACAGAGGTAGTATTATGTTCATTATTATTTTTAAGGTTATTTTAGACACCACTCTGATGCCATTGACGCTGTCATTAAATATGTCTATACCAGTGTTTCTATAGCAGTTTGCATAACCTGCATTCACCTCAAAATCCCAAACACTGGCATTACAGCTACTAAGCTTCTTACTTTCAATTTCCATTTTCTATACCGCCCTTGTTAAAACAGTTCAGTGTCTATGTGTGAGCTCATAGCATCAGTTTCCTTGCTACAATACATGACTGTGCAGCAGCAATCTGCAGTTAGACAGATCTGACAGGAATACACAGCAGCAGCCCCGTATACAGTGGCAGCGAGTGTACCATGCTTTAATTCCCATCTCATTTCTCATGCACAAATCAGACGAACTCCAGTGCTCTCGCAGCTTGTCTTCATCTTCACCGTCTTTGGTTATTTCAGCCTCCCTTTAGTACTCGGCCCTAGCAGGCCTTCAATTATTTATAAAGGTTTTTTTGGGGGGGGGAAACGGGGCAAGTGAAAAAGCTGAACATGGTGGCAAGGGAGGCAGAAGACGCTGTCATCTCTCTGTTCTTCCATGTATATCCATATATATTTCCTGGCATAATAATCAAGTTTTGCTGTAAAACTAACGGAAGTGACATTGAGAGGAAATAATTTCACAGCATTAAAGGAGATATGTTTCCATTTTGAGGGAGATTAAATTAATCTACTGTTATTGAGTGCCTTAATACATTCAGCGAGCCAAGTCCCACAACGCAACCTAATTATATCAATTGGGGGAAGAGAGATGTGGATGTGGATGAATAGTAATTTGGCCAACTTAAGTTTGATGTGCTCCCATTTTATCTCATCAGGTTGTGATGAGGTTGTTTGATAAGAAAGGTCACAGTGCTGTGTTATCTTTATTAAAAGTTGGTTCAAAGGACGCTTGTAATGATGATCCACTCAATTTGTTGGATTACAATCTCTTTGATGGGTTAAATACCTAACATATGTGCAGGCCCCTTACATGTGTTCCCACCAGCTGTGCTGCTATAACATGGCTTGGTAATTCACTGCTATGACCCTCTCTCTGTTTCCCTATGAGGCACACTGAGCAGAGCTACCTCTGACACTGACACTAAAGCCCTATAGAAAGTTTGATCAGATGACAAACATCTGTACGGGGACATGAGGTATGGCCGCTACCGAGTTGCTGCAGTCAAACTGAATAATATCTCTGTTTTTGGGTTTAGTGTGAACATCTGGTAGACACCATGAAATTACATCTTTCAGAATCCACCGGGGTTGAGTTATGTCAGCCAGCCAGCAAAAGGGTCAGAGTTGAGGCCAGGTAACAGCTGGCCGAGGCAAAGGGTTTGAGGATGGATCAAGGTTGAGAGTGGAAATGATGCAGATAGTCACCGTAACACTTCTGTTTAGTTGTTAATCTCATTTAATTGATAATCATAAGTACAAGAAGACAGTCCAGTTAAGGGTGGTATCTGTGTTTTAAAATGATGAAATGACGAAATCATGAATATGTCCCTCTCTGTGTGGTCATAAAAAATAGAAGCCATTTAGTGTAGGTCGAAGCACTTTCTGTCTAGAAATGGACATCAGTGTGGCATGGCTTGTCAGCTCACATCTGTTGTGGCTGACATTGCCAATAAGAGCCACTATACTGGAAGCAATGCATGTCACACCATGTTTATGTTTTCATGCTTACGTGATCTTTCCGTGACCGCTGCTACAACTTCAACATTTAAAGGATAAGTCAGGTGTATTACAACTTGTAAAGCTGACCCGAATGCTTCGGTAATCGACTTTGCTTTTTTTAATTATATTTGCATTAAATAGCCCATGAAATATAAGCCTACATATGAGCAAATGTGTTTTTATGGGCTGTGGCTGTACTTTATTTGACGTGATTGTTGCACATTTTACTCACTGGTACTGGCCCACCATATAGGTGTAGTGCTGCCGGAGCGCACCGCAACAACGCTCCACCACTTTTTTTCTCCAAATGACCAAATAAAATATTCCCAGTTCACATAATCTGGTTGAAATTCATAAACATTTTTGAAGCGCTTGAAGATCCAATCATCAATCATGCAAGAGAGCCAATAAAAACAAATGGAATGGTCATAGTTGTCATTTAGTTGATATTTAAGGTGTGTTGATTGATTCACGATATCAACTCATGTATCAAGTAACATGGAAGAAAACATTCCACCTTAAAAGTTTCTGGTAGCGTTTGAGTGAATTAAACTATTTTGTCTCCAGTCTACAGCTTGCTAATGTTAACTAGTTTAGATGAAAAGACAGCAAAATACCTTTTAATTTTTTGGAACAGCTGAAAAGGTAAAAGTTTACAATGATGTACTTAAATAATGTATGTAAACTTGCCACAGTAGGAACAGTGGTGACATCACCTTCAAAACGAGCCACAACCGACTCAACCAAAGCTTCCAATATATGTGGGTAATTCTCACCGAAGCTTCAAAGCCCCAAAATTGGTATTCGGGACAGCCTTAACAACTTGTGTATCATTTTTGTAGTTCTGGCCAATATTTCTATTGATTATAATTACTTTGTACTCACCAAAGTCATTGATGACTTCTGGGAACATGGCATCACTAAAACCAAGTGATTTAAGGCAATAAACCTGATCGTTCAGATGATGATCATGATGATTCATGATGATCAGCCAGATTAAAACTGAAACCAAGTGCATCCATAGTGCAGGAAGTAATCCTTCATTGCACTGGAAAATTGTGTGTAAGGATGGTACAGTAGTGATAGATGTTGTGTAATTGTTCAGCTCAGTTTTCTTCCGTTTTCTCTTCAAAATAAGTTTGGTATTAACATTGACAATAGCAAATAATTAGTCATCAGTACTGAAAAACAGGACATGAAAACCACCCCTATGCAACCTAATAAGGTTGTTGGAAGTTTTGTTGACAATGCTTGTTACATCTTTAAAAGGGAACCCATGTTACACATCAAAGTCTGTTAACAGGTTTTTGGGAGTTTTACTGTATGAGTATTACTGCTGGTGATTTTAATCAAACAGACCTCAGAACTGTTTTACCTAAATTCCACCAGCATGTCCACACCCCCATCACCATGTTTACATAAACATTCGAGGCAGCTACAAAGCCCTCCCCCGTCCCCATTTTGATCAATCAGACCATATTTCCCTGCTTCTCCTGCCTACTTACACCCAGCTGATTAAAAGGGTCAAACCACCAGAAAAAAACAGTTAAAGTGTGGACAGATGAAGTTACAGCAGCTCTGCAGGACTGTTTTGAGTGCACAGACTGGCACACGTTCAGAGATGCCGCCACCCAGGAGAACCACACCAATCTTGAGGAATATACATCATCAGTGACATCATACATCAGCAGATCATAAAAGACAATGAAATCATTCCCCAACCAGAAAGCCTGGATGAATGGAGAGGTGAGGACCTTATCCAGAGCCAGGTCAGGTGACAAGGAAGCATACAGCACTGCCAGAGCAAGACTGAAAGCTGGCATCAAGGAGGCAAAGCAGAGGCGTCAGGAGAGACTGGAGAGAGACCTCAACACCAACAACACCAAAGATATCAGACCATCACAGGCTACAGAAACAGGAGCCATCATGTGTGAGGCCATGTTGCCAGATGAGCTGAACACCTTTTTATGCTCGCTTTGATCTCCTCAACAAAGAGTCAGCTGTCAAGTCTACTCCGCCTCCAGATGACCGGCCACTGTCAGTATCCACAGCGGATGTGAGAAGAATCCTGCTGAGAGTGAATATGAGTAAAGCTGCTGGGCCTGATATCATCCCTGGCTGTGTACTAAGAACATGTGCCAACCAGCTAGTTGTTTTTTAACATCTCACTGTCACAGGAGGCTGTTAACACTTGCTTCAAGACAGCCACCATAAAAAGCCTAAGACCTAAAAAGTCTGCAGTGTCTAGCCTAAGCCACTACCGCACTCCCCCATTTATGAAGTGCTTTGATAAACTGATTCTCCAGCATATCAAAAACAACATCCCAGTCAGCTTGGACCCTCACCGGTTTGCATTCAGAACAAATAGATCCACAGAGGATGTCATCTCCACTGCCCTCCACTCATTCTTCACACTCCTTGAAAATAACAACACCTACATCAGGATGCTGTTTGTTGATTTCAGTTCAGCATTCAACACAATCTCCTCCATGAAACTGATCAACTACGCAAACTAAGCACTCTGGGCTTGAGTACCACACTCTGCAACTGGATAGTAAACTTCCAGCAGCTTCTTTTCTCAGGCTGTGAGACTTCTCAATTCATCCTCCGCACTCCACCATATTTAATTATTGATTTTTTTGTGTGTCTGTAGCATGAAGGGGCTACAGCTTTCTTTACGCTATACAACCCTGTATTGTATAATGATACATAAAAGAACCCTTGAGAGCCCTTGTGTATGAAAAAAGTTGTATAAATCTTTTTTGTGGCTCCAGAGGGAGCTGTGTGAAATCTGATAAATTGCCTCAAGTGATGTCACTCGAGTCAGCATCGGTTGGGGTAGAGTTGTAGTTGCAGCAGTAGTTGAAAGACTACAAGTTTGAAAATAAAAAAAAATCTGGGGGTGTCGAGTTAGAAAGAAGTGAGCTTACCAGACCTCTGTAGCCTGCTCCTCTGCTCATCTCTGCTCGAGGCTAGCGGCTGGAGGCTACATTACCCACTACTAGCATTACAGACCTGAACCTCCTACTGAAGTGTTGGCAGTTTAGTTGCATTGTGGGTAATGTAGGAGTCAGCTTTTGACAAGGAAGAAGAATGTATGTAATAAAAAGATGATATCTCTGTTTCTGTCTGCATCAATATTGATCTTTTTTCCTTAAGCTGAGTACATTTTTGGACTCATGATGGAGTACAATCCTAAATTGGTGGAGTACTCTTTTGAACCCACAATAACTGATGTTTTGGCCACACATCTTCAGGTCTGAACACAAAATCCAATGTGTTTAGAAAGATATCTACCCCCTATGATCAGCTTGAATTGCTGCACCGTAGTGTGAGGCATTTTAAGATCCCTCAGGTAAGAAAGAATATTTACAATTGTTTAATTTAATTTATTTATGTTTGCTCAGTCTTTTATCACTTGTTAGTATTGTAGAGAGCATCCACATGTTCCTAATGTTCATTGTCTTATACAAAGGTGTTGTCAAAAACAAATTTACACAAGGATGGACAGTAAGAGCTGAACTTCTAAATTAACCTGGTGAGTATGTTATCATAACTGATAGAAACAATGATTATGCTGCAATCCACTGCAAGTCGGAAGTAGATTCCGGGTGGGTATTCCCGACTTCCGATCTAAATGCGTCCCAGTGCATCTGCTCGGGAAAACATGGACGCCCGAAGCAAACTGATGTTTGTATGGCAAGTCTCTGAACTGCAAAAGCATCTACTGAGGACCTGTATCAACACTACAGCAGCTGGTTTAACAGATTAGCACACTTTAAAAGAGACGAGAGGAGGAGGCAAGTACCGCATGCTCGCAAAGACGTCTATCAAGCACAAATGTTGGCAGAGATGTTGTTCATGTAATCAACATGTCCAGTCACTATGCACTTTACCCTCCCTGTGTATTTATATTTATATGCTCAATCTTCTGCTGCTACTTATTTAATTTGCCTTGTAATTTTTGGACGTTAATGCTGCTGTGGCTTAGTCCAAAGTTGGACACCAGAGACTCCTGTTTTTAGACTTTTAGACTTACTGTACTCAGGGCACCTCCCATCCCCCTTACTGTACTGTATGCATATGTTCTTTTATGTATTGTATTTGCCTTGCTGTAAAACCAATTGCCCTCCGGGGACGAAAATAAAGTTGGGAAGAAAAAAAAAATCAACTGACTGGCAATGGAAATGGCAACTACAAAGTTGTTGCAGCACGTTTCACAACACAAACACTACATATAGTAAAGATTTGATGAAAAGGTAATTCTGCTTACTGTTCACTGTGTGCGCCGCCATGTTGCTGTGACGTCAGATGTGTTAATGTCGGCGAACTCTGAGTACAATGGATTGCACCACTGTACTTACAACAATAAGGTTCACATTGTAATAAACTGGAATTATTCTTTAACTATGCGGGTTACAGATTTCAGCCTTATGATTAGAGAAATTAGTTTAAAATAAAAACCACCAACAACGTTTACAACATTCAACATTTTGAACATTTCTAAAGCAACATTTTTACTATTTCACAATAAAACTAATTATTTTAGTGGCCATTGCAGGGGAAACAGTGGATGCAACAGATAAAGAACAGAAAGAAGCCGTGTGTGATGGTTACCACTGCAGGACATTAGTAGCAGAAGAGTTTTCAGCCCACATGGCTTTTGAAAAATACCCAGTGGAAAGCAACATTAAATAGAACTATCGAGGGGCAGGAAATAGTTGGAATTTGATGTCACCCCTGTGCCACTGCGTTTACCCTACACAATTAAGAGCTCTTCCCGTCAGTGTTGCATCTCCAACTTAATCCATCTGTGTCACCATCCAGGTCCCCATGCAGGACCTAATCTAGGCTAAATGCATCTATAATCCAATTAATCTGTCATAGCACAAGCCCGCCGACGATATTTTTACTTTCTGCTGACACGTCCCATTTCCCTCTTGGCAAAATAATGAGGAAGGATAACTTAATTTGGATAACAGAGAGCAATAATGAAAGACAGTTAACACAGCAAAGACGGAGATGGAACGAGTGATGGAAAGAGCGAAGAGTTTAAATCTATGCCTTTATAATGAGTTGCATTCGCTGGCTCCAAACTCCTGTTTACTTACTGTCATCTTAATGATGAGCCAGCATTGTTCACACGTCAAACACGGTCATGCATCATTGTACAGATGTGGCCTGATGCTGTTAATTTCATTTACATCTCGGTCGCCATAAGGAAAGGTACTTTGGAATTGTTTTAACATCAGCTCTTGACAGTTTACGGTGTGGCTGATAATGGCAAGTGTTGACAAACTGCTGACAAACACTGCTGATTACCATTGTTCATTCACCGATACACAAACATAAGATGCACTTGCATTTTCCCAGATGGGGAGCCTCATAACTAGTGAGCCAAAGAAACATCATGTGGTGTCATCGGAGAGCTCCTCTTCTGATTTATTGATTTATTCTTCAATATTCTACAGCAGGACAAAGACTTGTCATTCAGGTAATCATCAAGACGTTACTTTGTACCTGCTGACAGCAGAAACGAGAAAGTCATAATCATCTGATCACATTTGACGGGTGTTTCACATCCACTTTGCTTCTTTTAGTGAGCTTTTACTGTCTGACATTTCTTTCTTGGCAGGAGCTGTTGGATGAAATGATAAAACTCCCTATGCTCCATTCTGCCAAGGAAGAATGTCATTCTCACAGATGTAAATTGTATTTTTCAAAAGCAAACTATAGGCAACTATAACCTTTTGTCTATGTTCAACATTATCTCACTTGTTTCTTCATTCTCTAGTGAAGCAACACTATCGCCAGACAAGGACATAAGTATTGCATGATTCTGCAAAACCCTACATTATATACAGTGTTTTTTAAATTCTTGCTTTCTCCATTATTGCAGCCTCCCCATTGATTTAAATGGGGCCACTCTGGCAACAGAGCATGGGTGCTAACGCAGAGAACTCAAGCAAAAAATTTGAAACCAGGCTAAACTATTCTCACAATGCGACACAACGTCATTCAGCAAGGCACTATGGTAGCCAAACAAATATGCAATATGCAAGCACACATCAAGGTACAATAACGTGAATGGAGTATTTCTATTGTTGATTTCTATCGTTTACCTCACGTAAAATCCTGTCTCATAGAATTATAAACTGCTGTGCAGCATTTTGGTGTCTAAACCTTAAAACTCATGGATCTATTACTCAAACTGAACATCCTGGATCAGATTTCATGTCTCACTGTACTTGAAGCAGCACACCTCCGCTAACGCAGCCAATTGCGTTGTTTTAATGCAGGGCTTTTTTTGGTCTGAACGCCCGCTTACTTTCCACCAGGTGCAGAATTGTCCAATATGGACGTAATTCCCAGTGATACTCGGCTGAAGGAAGGTTAGATAGCTCACAAGTGACTGTCAACTGTTGGTTGCAAGAATGAAAGAATAACATAATGCTCCTTCAGCCATTTGAGATCTTGCCCTTTCCCTTGCTCTCCTTTTTAAAATTCTAATTTGAAAGTGGTCCATTCTGCAACATCAAGGTGAGCGTGAATGTAATAAAGAAGTGGGAAGATACAACTCAAATATCTGTAAGGAATGGCTCATTATCAGCAGCCATAGCACATGCATTTCGCAAGGAGACTGGAATTGAACAACACACCCTCTCTTCACAACCTCTTCCTATTTCCACTGAAATGTCACTCATCTTATAATCAGGTGCTATGCTTTGAGAAGTCAAATGCCAGAGCTGAGCCTCTATTGAACCCTCGAAGGTGGGTATTGAACAGTTACTGTGATTGATGGTATGGAATACACTAGTATGAAACAGCTAAGTTATGCTTTCCAGTGCATATCCATATTTAAATTATCCACAAACTACACTCAAGAAAATGAACAAAATGAGGAGGATACAAAAGAGATGGATAATTAGCTCCCTGGTTACCACAAATTTTGGCATAGCAACCATTAAAGCCACTCTAGGTTTGTTAGATGGTGTTAGATGGCCATCAGGGGGTCCAAAGCCTGCTTAGTGCAAGAGAGGAAAAGGCAAGGATAGATTTGTCTTCTCAATTAAAATCATTTCAACGGGTAACTGCATGCATTCTGCAGAAAGACGAAACTGTAGCTGTAGTGATACAAATGGACACACATTAAAGTAATTAATACTCAAAGGAGAGCACCTGTTGTTTTATGCTGAATGATTTTGTGCGCCTTGTCATGCTAAGATCAGCAAAAACTAGCATCCATATTGGAACCACCAGTTGGGTGGGGGNGGGGGGGCTGCACCTTCTATTGTGTAAACAATCAGTATGAGTTCACATCACGCTGTGCAAGAGTGTAAACTAGCAATTCATAAAACATGCATGTGCATTCATAAAATACAAAATAATGAAGAGTTCAGTAGAATGCAGTTAGTAACATGCAGTTTGATGCAAGTATATACTGTACAACCAGATAGCCAATGTCTAAATATGCAACGTCCAAACATTTCAAACTGAACTGCCTTCTTTAAAATCTTCCTTTTTCTTCTTTCTGTCTTATTTTTAGCATCATGTTTGTAATCGTCCGTTAGTTTTGAGCCTGCACATCATCCAAATATTCTTTGTCCTCCGGGGCAGATGATTTTCCTAACGACTTGAAAGGACTCTTTTGATTTTGCACTAATTTTTTAATGATATCCCAATTGCCTGGAATTATGTACACTGTTCATCAGCTATTTCCTCTATCATTGATGTTAGAATGTATGTATGAATAGTTTATTGATCTGAACCTTTTCTAATAATAATCATTACTAACACTAATATTTTGTGGGGGAAAAAATAGCGGTATTATGCTAACAGTGCATTATTTGAAAATCGAAGGCAGTGACCTCAGTTATTGTGGTGAAACAATACATAGATGCACAGAAGAAATCAGTTCATTAGAAGATCTCTCCCCTCCCCGACCATATTTTCGCAGCAAGACTGGCATGTTAGTGTGGGAGAGAGAAGTGCCTGTTTGCTGAAACCACTTCTCTATATATTTGTCTAGGCCTACCCGAAAAGGGTGCTAATGATTTTCAGACCTCTCTCCTTAATTCACCCAACAGCTGTACTAGCAGCTTTAAGCCTACTGGGACAGCCAATCAAAATCTGAGACTTGTGCATTTTTCTCTGTCAGTTTCGTCTCTCTTTCGCTCTCTTCTCTCGTCTCTCCGTCTATATTTCTTCTTTTATGTGTATTGGCTCAAATTGACATTCTTTCCTGTCACTCTCTGCTGTCCTGTTCTGACTCCTCTCATCTTCATCTGTCTGTCTTTTTTTTTCTGAAAGAACGCCTAAACAGAAATGTTCTTCTTCTCTTTTATATTAAATACTCACATTTAATTTTGCTGCTCAGACTATTTATAACGAATGATAAACTTTTCATTCTTGGTCTCATTCACCTTTGTGTCCTATAACTTTTTCAATAAATGGACAGAAGGAATCTCAGGCTACATGAACAGATCTCAGTCTCAATCAAGTTGCACAAAAGATTCACTCTTTCAGGTGGAATTACAGTCACGCTCACAAGGAAACAGCTCTACTACAAACAGGACTGAAATCATTTTCCTCATCAGAGCCCCAAACATGGCTGTCAGAGGTGTACACATAGTCAGTATAAGGGGAAAGACAGGAGGGAGCTACTGTGAGCTAAATTGCAACAATGTTTTGTTAGCTAGTTTTTTTTTTTTTGTCATATCTGAGCTTCCAAGTGCAGCTAATAGCTATGGAGGTAAGCCAGTTAAATAAGCTTGTTAGACCTCCAATTCGGTTGTCAGGAATTAATGGAAAAATGTCACTTAAGTATATAGGCCTATTGTTTTAATTTTTACAACCAGTAAAACAGGCAAACTGCACTCTGACTTTTATTTTCCTTTTGTGGTTTAACTTATCTAAGGACTCAAGATTCAGTGCTATGTTTCCACATCAACTTTGACAGTTGCTAGAAATCAGTCGTAGCATGGGCTCATAATAATTATTATAATTATTGGATTCAATAAAACCACAGAATTTAGAAAGATATACAGTATATATATAAAAAGAATACTATTAATATATATAGAGAGAGATTATATATTTTAAGTCAAGTTAAAAATGGAGGCGGTTCAGCATGACACTGAATCCCCAAATCAGAGAGAAGAGCAGCATTCAACTTTACATTACAATACATTACAACTAAATGTCCAAGAACAATGCGCTTCCGAAATAACATGCAGACATGGCTGCATGCAACACATTTTCCTTCTCTGCCACTGCACACTGCATTTGCCATTATCTTGTTTTCCCACCTCAAAGAAAGTGTACTTTTAGTAGCAGCAGTAGTTAGTTTAGAACAATTCGCATTACTGCAAAGGATTAACGCTATTTCACGATTAATTAGCCTCAATTCTGTGTTCAAAATCAAACTTCTTACATGCAAAAAATCCTGATTTTCCTGGGAAAAGAGTGATATTTTCCTGAGAAGTAGTCATTTTAAAACCACGGGAAAACCTTCAACCCTTACATACACGTGTGAGTGACCACAGGTCCGTTCCTATAGAGTTTTCAGATCGTTTGGACGCGGTCTGACGTCTGGAATGTAAATCTCACCCTGTCTGATTTTTGGGAGACAACATTTGTCTGGATGTGCAGCTGAGGGCAATTTCCTCAGAATCACTCCGAGTGGTTTTCTTGCTCACTAATTAATCCTAGCTGTGAGAATACACACACGCAGGTGGACACACACAAAGACACAAGAATGTGTGTCTCCACACATAGACATACAGCACATAGAAAACACACTCTGGTGTGTGCACATGCAATCAGTCACTCCACCCAAACCGCAGTTGTTCCTCAACGTCTCATTCTGGGAGAAAATAATTTGGCCGGTCCATCTGGCCCAAGAATCTCTTAAGTGGTGGTGGGCAGCAGATTCTCAGAGGGAGGTACAGCTTTTGGGTGGAGGAAGCGCAATTACTCCACAGGGAGCTCTGGAAGCAATTATTCAACCATCCAAATGCCCCTGAAATAATTCACCAACCATTATCAAACACACACAAATTGTTCTGCCAACCTATTGTAGTGAGTCACCACATCATTGCTTGGAGAATCATATTAACCTCATTTGCCGTACATACGCCCACACAAAGCAATTGAGCTAGGAAATAAACAGTTGGACAGCGCAGATAACTGGCGAGACAGTATATAGGAAAGGTGGTGTATGAAAATACTTTCAGGGTGAGTAGTGGTAGCAGTAAAGCTAAGTAGGGATGGTATGATAGCAGAGCTCAGCCTGCAGCTCCCTCTACCTCTCATTCACACCCTGAGGATGCATGTATTTACACCTTGAAACACACACTGGTGCATGTACTGTGCTGTACGCCTGCAAGGGCACACGAGAGCAAACGGATAAAACTGCATGCATGCTCTTACTACCACCGTAAACACACACACATGCAGTCACACAAATGCTCACACATTCTCTGTGGGTGCATGGATCTTCACACAGATATATCTGCATGTACACACCCACAGGAACACACACTCACACACACACAGAGTGAATTCTCTGAAAGCTGTAGATGAAACGGAGTTGAAACACACAGGAGCCTGGCTGTACAGTGTAATAGCAGCATCTGGATGAAATGCTGAGCAGAGGAGAACCACAGGCAGAGTAGAATTTCTCCTCCCTCTCTTTCTCCCTTGCTACTATATTTTTGCTCTCTGCTGTCCTTTGCTCTGTCACTGTAATCATCTCTGCCTTTCTTTTATAAAAGTGACATCGGGTCAGAGCTCCAAATAGTGTATAAAAAGTTCAACTAGCTTTCCTGGCTAAACTCTTATTTAAATGTGTATATATATTTGAGTTGAATTAAATTATTCATTGTACTTCGAACCAACCAACCAACAGATTTTTGTTTATTTATGATAAACAATGATTTGATATGCTTTCGTCGAAGTTGCACTTGTGCAGTGCATCTTTCTCAAAATCTAAAATTAATTGCAGATGGTAACTGTGGCCTCAAAAATATGTTTACTAGGAAGTAGACCTTGTTTTTTAAAACTTAATTCCAGTGTATTACAACTTGAAACTTATTTTCATAGTTGAGGCCATCATTTCTATCAGTAATAATGATATTGTACCATCAACTTTAATCGCTGAGTGGTGACATAACTAAAAAGAAGTCAAATGGGGCAAGAAACACAAGCAGTCAGACAAGACAGAGACAGGGTTTAAAGGATAAGGCTCATGATATTCTATATCATTCTTATGGTCAACAAATCCCATAAAAAGACCAAAAACCAACAATGAATGTATCCTGCTATCAAGTATTGTGTGTGTATCAAAAGCCTGATATACAGTAGCTTATTCCTCTGTGCCATAGAGCTCCACATTGTTGCACTGGGTGACATGTTCTGTCATTACCATGAACACACACATCGTTTATTTTGCATACACCATTCTGCTGCCAGAAATACTCACTAGAGCACCAAATATGGATTAATACGCCATTGAAAATAGTCCCCAATACATGCACTATTTCTCGTTGTTTGAGTAACATTAAAAACAACAAACAGTCCCCAGCTGTTTTAGGAAACTGTTGAGATTCGTGGGATTTGTTGACAATAACAAAAATATAGAATATGACCAGTTTTATCACTTATAATAATAATAATAATAATAACAATAATAATGATAATAAACCTTCTTGTTTGGAATAGAAAATGAAAGCAAACTGTAAAATTCTTACAGTCTGTTGTAAACATCCATCACAGTTAACAGACGTCCTGGTTCAACTTTCACCTACCATACTGTAGTTGTGTGCACACACAACCCTCACTCTCTCGAACCCTTGCTCTTTATTTATTTATTTTGCTCTGTGCTCTACTTTTCCCTGTCTCCGTAATCATTTCAATCAATCATGCAATCATGGCTTTCTTCCTTGTCTTCTTTTGTAAAAGTGACATTAAGTCAGAGCTCCAGCTGTGTATGAATCGACATGAGGGATGAAGGTGAGCTCACTTTCAGTTTTACATCCAGACAAAGTGCTTTAGATAATCTATCTAAACCGCTTGTCTACAACCTGTCTGACTGTCTGACTGTTACTTTTTCTCGCCCTGTTTGGTGTAGCAATTACTTTCAGTACAATGTTAACGTCACTGATAGAAATGGTGTTTTTTCTCATTTGTTGTATGTTGGAGGAAACAATGGAAATAAAGCTTTTTGGCTATATTGCGTTTTATTGTCAATTATTTTCATTTATTTAATGACTGTAATGAAGTCTTCTATGTTTTAAAATTGTCACATAATATCAGAGAATTGTTCACACTCATTATTTGTCTGTTTCTGTATCTCTTCTCTCTCCCCTCACTGTTTTCAGAAGCCCTCATTTGTCCTCCACTAATAAATGAATGCACCTGCAATAATGATAATTACTCCTTTTTATTTTTTAGCAACACATTCCAAGACATTTCTCTGCACCAGTGTGTCCAGAGAATGGCCCCCTTAAAAAATATACACCAGTTGTAATGAAATCGAATCCAGCCGTCTGAAAGCACTTAACCCTCAAAGGTTTTCCTGGGAATTGGCTTGCTGTTTGATTTTCAGCCTATACATCCATGCCACATGAAGGCAGGCAGTGTATGGTGGGCATGTGAATTCAAAGTCCTGTTTCTGCACATGTGTGTGTGTGTGTGTGTGTGTGTGTGTGCAGGTCCATAGGAATCAGAATCAAACAGGCCCTGTTATGTGTGTTTGATTCATCTCTGGAAAGGCAGCATTTTTAAACTCTCCAATTATCCTAACAAGCTGCACGTCATGTCGTCATGGCGACCACCCCCCACACACATTCCCACTGAAAAGGAACCAACGCTGACGCTGCACAGGATGTAAGTCACCAGCATCTTAAAGAGTGGCGTAATTCCACCAGTTGGATGGGACATATGGAAGTGGTTTGAGCTGAGGAAGGTGTCATGGCGGGTACACGTTGCTGTTGGATTTTTGGGATGTACCCCCCACCCAGTGCCCTCCGCCCCCATCCGTCTCCTCCAAGGCTCAGCCAAGCGATGTCTGGTGGGATTTTAAAAGTAGGGAAGAGAGACGTTAGATCAGATTAACTCACTCCACGTGCCTAATGGGCTGTTACATAGGTCTGACACACACCATTACCCACCATTTACACCTCACAGGCGCGGAGGCGAAGACAGAGACAGTGGGTGCGGTGCGTACCTCTAAATTGCATGCATGTGTATGTATGTGAGAGGAAAAGGTGGCAACAGGGACAAAAAGATGCAGGGATAAGGTATGCGTGTGTGTGAGAGAGAATATCTATGTGTGTGTGAGTTCCTTGAACTGGATGGGTGGGCACGCTGAGGTAAAAAGCAGACTTTATTGGATAATTAAGAGGAACTGAGTTGCTCTCATTACTCTGCTGCTGCTCTCCCCCATGTTGGCCTCAGATACTGACAGAGCAGAAAAAGACACTCAAACAAAGACTCCACAAGAGGAAACGCCATTCTGCTACAGTTTGTGTTCAGCCTTCCCATTTACTTCCTGAACTAAGACTCCCTTCCTCTTTGGATCATAACATTGTCCCACACTGTATCACTGTTGAGCAGAGCTGTCCACACAGGCCGTAGGCTTTACCCCCCGTGGCTCCCAATTCGCTTTGCAGTTTCAGCACGCTCCACTTTGGACAAAATGCACTATATGGCATGGCCTGAGTTTAAACATGCAGCTGTGCAGCCAGAGAGGATCCCATGTGTAGTAAATCTTTGCAGCAGGAAACATCCAGGAAAGTACCAGAGAACTTGAAGTTATCTTTGAAGCTATAAACAGCGAAACTGGCAGCCCCGGCCCTCATTTCTCATGGAACAGGTTGTCTGTATTTCAAGAGAGGGCGTAACATAAAAGGAGAGGGAATGAAAAAAAAGAAGTGAAAGAGAGCAGCAGAGACAGTGTCTGTATTTTCTTGTATGGGTGGCAGCTGGATTGTGTTAGCGCGTCAGAGTGCGTTATCACCGGGACACAACACAAAGCAGGCCCACAAAGTATTCTCTTTGCTAACCACCGCCTTTACGTTAAAGACAGGCTTTGGCGTCTTAGCCATGAACCGTGGGCCTCGGAGACCAAACATAGGCTGACAGAGCAGCTATAGACAAACCAGAGTTTGCAGTTTCCCGCTGACTCTAACTGGTCTGTTGGAACAGGCATGCCTGGGCTTTATCAGTCCATAAGGCTGCCATGTGGAGAAAGGAAATGAATACTGTTGAATAGGAAGAGGTAAAATAACTAAAAAGGCTTCTTAAATGCTTGTATAGGGACAGAATAAAAGATTTTCTGATGAGTTAAGGAAATGAATCAGTGAGAACAATAAAGGATGTGAATCAAAGGGGCTCAGTGTAGGCTTTGTATTATTTGAAATTAAATCTACATCTGTGGATTGTGCTACAAAGGACAGATTGCAGAAAGCCATCATAGCATCACAACTGGAGAATTCTGTTTGTAGTGTGATTCCACAAAAATGCTGGTTTACATCAGAGTTCTGTTGATCTGTCTTATCTAAGCACTGGAATGTATATCTATACATCAAAGAATTTAAAACAGAGATCATTTGGTGGCATTTTGACAAAGAATTGGTCAGAACTTTTTTGAAAAGAGGAGCAGGAACAAAACTGGAACCAAAAGTTGAACCGGGAATTACTTATTTATTTTCAACTTGACAGAATTTCAGGGGCTTAACGCCTTTCTGCTGTTAGGCTATGATTTCGTTAATTCTTTCAGACCAGGACCTCATATCTTAATTTCACACAAAAGTTCAGGCTGCACCAACATTATGGGTCTAGAACTTTTTGATGACCCACTACAGTATGTGGCAGGAAACTAAAATGGACACTTCACTCTTACCTCCATCCATCCATCCATCTATTTTCTTCCGCTTATCCGGGGCCGGGTCGCGGAGGTAGCAGGCCAAGTAAGGTAGTCCAGACATCCCTCTCCCCAGCAATGCTTTCCAGCTCCTCCACGGGGATCCCGAGGCATTCCCAGGCCAGATGAGATATGTAATCTCTCCAGCAAGTTCTGGGTCTACCCCGGGGTCTCCTGCCAGTTGGATGTGCCCGGTAGACCTCCAGAGGAAGGCGCCCAGGAGGCATCCTGATCAGATGCCCGAACCACCTCAACTGGCTCCCTTTGATACGAAGGAACAGCGGCTCTACTCCGAGCTCCCTCCGGATGTCTGAGCTCCTTACCCTATCTCTAAGGCTGAGTCCAGCCACCCTACGGAGGAAACTCATTTCGGCTGCTTGTATCCGCGATCTCATTCTTTCAGTCACTACCCAAAGCTCATGACCATAGGTGAGGGTTGGGACGTAGATCGACTGGTAAATCGAGAGCCTTGCCTTCCGGTTCAACTCCCTCTTCACCACGACGGTCCGGTACAACGCCCGCATTACTACAGATGCCGCACCAATCCGCCTGTCGATCTCACGCTCCATTTTACCCTCACTCGTGAACAAGACCCCAAGATACTTGAACTCCTTCACTTGAGGCAGTTGCTCACTCCCAACCCGGAGGGAGCAATCCACCTTTTTCCGGCAGAGAACCATGGCCTCGGACTTGGAGGTGCTGACTTTCATCCCGACCGCTTCACCCTCGGCTGCAAACCGCCCCAGTGCGTGCTGAGGTCACAGTCTGATGAAGCCATCAGAACCACATCATCTGCAAAAAGCAGAGATGCGATTCTGAGGTCCCCAAACCGGACACTCTCCTCCCCCCGGCTGCGCCTTGAGATCCTGTACATGAAAATCACAAACAGAATCTTACCTGCGTTTTTCTTTTGTGACACTTAAAAACAAATTTCCTTCCCAGTTTGGAAGTCATTTACTTCCCTGGCAGAAACTGCTCGGACAACAGAGAGCAGCACAATGACTGCTGATTAGATGCTCAGTCTGATTATTCCTGCAACCTGGTGATTGTGAAACTGAATGGAATCGTGCCACTTCGCACAATCATGGCTGAATATTTCGATTACAGGTTGCAGAGCCGAGTGTATTGTCCAGACAGAGGTAACACAATGAACAGAGTACAGTCTCAGGTACTGGGTGGATAAAATGGAAGATGGAAGCCAGTGTAGAAGCTGCAACATTATGTACCCTTTTTTGTATAGAAGAGGACATTGCTTTTGTTTTTGTTTGCCTTTATCAGGACTGAATGGTCATCAGAAGTGAGAATGGACAATGCATGAAAAACTAAATACTGTCACGTAGAGGTCCATCAGTCAATTTTTCCAAAATGCATTGTGTCCAGTCCATCACATCAAAAACATTCTGTTTCAGCTTTGTGTTATTTTGTAAGAGTAGTGGTCACATTCTTGCCACATTAATAGTTGAGTCTCAAGCATGAACAAGTAAAGGGGAGACAAAAGTACCACAACATCATGTCATTACAGGAATACTGTTAATTCCAATCACCTCTACTTTGCCTTTTTTGTTCATTGTTAAGCTGCCGTCTGTAAAACTCAACACCTCCTGATGATGTTTCACATTAAAACAATTTCACAATCATACTCAAACTACAAGATTATTAGGAAATAATGACGCCTCCCAGAATGGGGGATGTTATTACGATTATCTTTCTAGCAGGAACCATGCCCCACCTAGCTTTTTATAGGTGTGTGTCTGAGTTTCCTATTTTTGAGAGAAATACTCTCACTGATTATTTCCAGTCTCTTGGAAAGTTAAGCTATTGTCCGTGAAATTCAAGCTATTGTCATTGTTCTTTTTTTAGTTGAGGTGTATAAAGAAAATATTTGATACTTAACAGTTTGCCAAGTTCAGATTACAAGACATTTGAGCTTGTTTTACATCTTTCAGAGAATCTGGGGAGAGTTCTCAGTTAATACAGCTTTGAAATGACAACTGGAAAGCTGGTGTCGTCTATTGGGGGAATGGCTGTAAAGGAAAGGCTGATGGAAATATGGCCCTGAACTGTCCGCAAATGTACAGATACAGAAGAGTTTGGGTTGGGAAAGACTCGCAGGAATGACATAGGTTATACCTGTGGAAATGAGAAGAGAAAGAGTGCGAGAAAGAGAAAAACATGAGAGACATAGAAAGCTAGGTTTTGCAACTATCTATCTATCTATCTATCTACCTATCTATGCTACGCTATGCTGAAATTTTGAATACATTATACAGAACCTTGCCAAGACGGGCTGACTGTAGGAAAATGAAAATGAAAAGCATTCAGCTTGATGAGTCCAGCCACAGAGCTGATTGTGTTTTTTTGGCATGACGGTCAGATAATCTCTTTGTCAATTTTGGCCCTCGTCCCAACACTCCCAAATAAGTTGTCATTTCAGCTCCCTCTCACAAACAGCAGGCCGATGCCTGTGTGATGTTAAAGGTTAAAGTTTGTATGTGTGTCCATGCTTACATGAGTGTGCACACTCCTGCACAGTGCTGAGACACTGAAGAGCCTGTCGAGTTCCCTGGTGACACTGTGAGCTTGATGAAGAAATGTGGGAGAAAAAGGAGGATGATAATAAATGGGCTTATGCTCCAGAGACAGCCATCCACTTAATTGCTCAAGAGCCTGTTTATGAAGAGAGACTTGGAAAGGATGAGGTTAAAAGAGTGTGTATGTGTTAAGAAAATGTCCACTTAAATATATTTTAAATGTATTTTTCACCACAGATACCTGAACACAATATCCTTAGGATAGTGCAATCAGCCAATAGCACTAAGGCAGTTAAATATTAAGTATTCTATTTTGAAATGTTTAAGCTACAAAATGATATATTTTAAAATATTTTCAGGTCACAAAGCTCATTTTGGGAATATTATTGGACTGTAGGGAGAAATTATTGTTTTCTTTAAATCTCTTTCTAGAAAGGGTTCATGAATATTTGAGGTAGAATATAGCAAACTATTCCAAGTAATGACTCATGATAATAGTTGATTACTCAGTGCCTTTTTGGGGTTCCTTTATTGCTTTAAAGATTCTCTTTTCAGATAGATATTGCCTATAGCCTCACTGTAACTATGTATGCACAAGCAAAGAGACACAAAAATCCAGCTTCTTCTTAAAAACTTGTTGTTGCTTGGTTTTATTAGCACTTACAGAAACCTTGAAAAGTGGCCTCTCTGGGGTAGGCTTTATGTCTATGCACACAGTTAAATATGAAAAAAATAAAAACATAATAAAGCTGTTATCATAAATTCTCAAATGAAAGCTGACCAAGTCTTACATAACAGTCATTGTGACAATGGCGTTACGTCATTCTGAATAACCTGCTTCTCTGAGTTTCTCATTCACTAATTCATGTAATTTCCAATTGCTTTAAAGTTGCTGTCAATGGAATCCTACACTTCCTGCAAATGCTTCAAATTAGAGAGGGATTATGCCCTTTGAACCTCAGAAGGATTATAATGTAAAACAAGACAAGTTGAGTTTCATTGATGGTACCTTAGCTGCAATAAAAAAAATGGCAAAGTGACAACAACTGGAATTAGTGAACGAAAACTGACCAACAGAGTGGCAAGTATGACCTGTCTATGTTATCGTGCTAGTGGCATGAGTGCTGTGGGATGTTCATTATGCTGAATTTATCAAGACAGCAGGTAAACATGGGGGAAGTGTTGAGTTTGGCTTAACATTATAAAACTGGGGGGTTTAGAATGAAGGCATGTTTCTATAAGCTTGTTTCGTGGCCTGCTCTATGCAGTTAAGGTTAGGATTTACAGTACAGTACATACTCTGTTAGACTTCACTTTTGCCATGTAGGCCATTTTTTTAGATTGATGTTGTCCAATTTATCATTTATATAGGACTTTTTGTTTTTTCAAGACATAATTGTCTGCCATATAAATGTAGAGTAAACACAGGAAAACTGCATGAATGGGCTTCTTTAATGACAACCAAAGAGAGAGAAACATACTATTCTGAAATCCACTCAGTCATGGCAGCTATCAGTGGTTGTGTTTAACTCCTGTATATGCTTACCACAAAGCAGACTCATTTCAGGCTAATGTTGCATGAAGGTTTTCCCATAAGTTATCAGTGATGGACATCATTTGGCATGCAAAATTCGGGCACTACCTCACTGCTTAGTCTGTTTCAAGAAAACAACTTTGAGACATGGTCATTGGCTACATCGGCAAAGGCATTGATGACACTGTACCGAGGACATTTGGACATTCCCTAATGGGTCAACGAGGAAGTCTGCCAAACCGACGCCTACAACTCAGGTGATTTGGAGGACTACAGGAAATCCAGGTATGCACCCCGGAGAGCTATTAGCAGTGCAAAGAAACAATACAAGGACAAAGTGGAGTCTAACAGACCCCAACTCCAGAAACGTTTGGGATGAACTAAGAACCCTCACAGACTACAACAGGAAAACCAGCAGTGCTGGGATAATGTCTGCATCTCTCCCAGATGAACACCTTCCATGCATGCTTTGAGAGCAACTCCGCGGCTGAGGTACAAAAGGCCCAGGACCCCTGCCCATTAGTCATATTCAGGGCCCTCCACACTGCCCACTCCCACCTGGACCAGAGGAACACATACACTCCCCTCCAAAAGTATTGGAACAGTGAGGCCAATTCCTGTATTTTTGCTGTAGACTGAAAACATTTGGGTTTGACATCAAAAGATGAATATGAGACAAGAGNTGCTATCTTCTAAGTTGTGTATCAGATCCAGATGTAAATACCTGGAAATAAAAGCTGAAATGTTGATCTCTTGTCTCATATTCATCTTTTGATGTCAAACCCAAATGTTTTCAGTCTACAGCAAAAATACAGGAATTGGCCTCACTGTTCCAATACTTTTGGAGGGGAGTGTACGTGAGAATGCAGTTCATTGACTACAGTTCAGTATTTAACACCATTGTGCCCTCCAAGCTGGTCATCAAGCTCAGAGACCTTGGACTCAACACCACCCTGTGTAACTGGATCCTGAACTTCCTGATGGGCAGACCCCAGGCTGTGTGGATAGGCCGCGCCACATCCTCCACCCTGACCCTGCCCCACAGGGCTGTGTGCTCAGCCCTCTCCTATACTCACTGTTCACACACGACCGCGTGGCCACCCACAGCTCCAACACCATCATCAAGTTTGCTGATGACACGACCGTCAT
>NTHP01000751.1:0-23070 GCA_003416845.1 Oplegnathus fasciatus
GTGGTATTACTACTTTTACTTAAGTACAAGATCTGAGTACTTCTTCCACCTCTGATCATACCAGGCAGACCATCTCATGAGGTAATCTCAGTCAGCTGTGCAAATATCTTCAAGGTCTTAAATATTTAAGTTCCAGAGTGAAATGCAGTCTCACACATTAGCTTGTCATTCCCCCAGTGTTTGCATTACTCTGATCACATCCTGTAGTTTAGGAGTTTCAAACGATGTCTTATCTGTGGACTTACAAAGTCACACCACATGTGGGCACTGTTGAGACAGGAACACAAGTGAACCAATCATACGCGTTGCATGCCTGACGTCACAAGAACTAGCCAATGGGCTGGGAGCTGAGTGAATTGCGGTTTCCTCGGTGGAGTTTGAATTTTCTAACGAGAACAATCCAAACAGAGGAGAGATAAAGGAGCATCGCGCCCAAAGTAAGAGCGTCTATCTTCAGTCTTAACTCATGTAGAGACTCATTTTAGCTTTAAATTAACGTTAGCTCAGGTGTCATTTCACTACACAGTTTGTAATTTCTGGCCGTTGATCGGTGGATTTTTTTTTAACGCTTAAAATTAACGTTTGCTAAAACCACGTTCAACCCAGCTAACGTAATTTAACGTTAAACCCACCAGACACTGTTACGTTATATCCTGGTAACATAAAGTTTAACACTTCAACTTAACATCATTAATATCATATGTGTGTTTAGCGTTAACTAATTCACTCAATAATATTGAACGTAATGTGGTAACATTAGTTAACGGCCGGTCACGTTAGCCTGGATTAACTGTAACGTAGTTAGCTAATATTTGCTAACTTCACAAATTAGTAACGTTATAACTCAGCACTTTATTAAACTAGATAATCTCAACGTTAATGTTACTGTTAAAAAGCTACCGTCTCTTTACAAATAAAATGTCGTGTTTTAACGTCTGTTGGTTGTAGTTTTCTTGTTGCTGTTAACTAATTAGCTAACTAATGCTAACATACTGTTTATTAATACGTAATTTTATTTGGCATTAACAATACTACGAAAGGAAAAGATGTGTATCGCTGTGTTCATATTCCATCACATGAGATACTGTGAACTTTTGCACATTACTGTACAACTGTACAGCTTTTTCATTTCATTTTAAAACAGATATATTGCACATATTTTATATTTTATATAATATTCTTATTTTTATTGTCTTATTTAAGTTTCTTGACTGCTGCAGTACTTGCTTCTTTTTTACTTGCTTTCTATTTTTATTCTCTTACTATGTTTATTGTGTATTGCACCAAAACACCAAAACAAATTCCTTGTATGTGTAAACCTACTTGGCAATAAACCTGATTCTGATTCATACAGAACTTAGCAGCTACCCTAATGTTACTCATTGGTCATATCGGTGTCATTAACGAGCTTGTTGCAGATATGTAGTTATTGTTTTCCCCCTTCAAATAAGCTGACGTCTGTCCAGTCAGGTTATAAACCATGAGCTGGGCGGTGGAGGAGTGGAAGGATGGACTTCCAGGGAAAGCCCTGCAGAAGATCCAGGAGATGGAAGTCCAGCTGGACAAACTGAAGAAGGAAAGGTCCCAGAAACAGTTTCAGCTGGACTCCTTAGAGGCTGCCCTGCAAAAACAGAAACAAAAGGTCAGTGTTCAACAGGAATGGATGAATGGATTGAAAACTGATTCATTTAATAAGTGTAGATAAATGAAACTGTATTTAATTCTTGGAGAAATTACTTGGTGGTCTAACAGAAGTGGGAATTCTACCAGATTATAAATATAAATAAAACTATAGAAATACATCTATTGATTACCTGTGTTCCTCTTTCTGCAGGCGGACAGTGAACGTACTGAGACCTCTGCTTTGAAAAGAGAGAATCAGTCTTTAGTAGAGTCATGTGACTCTCTGGAGAAAGCCCGTCAAAAGGTCAGCCATGACCTCGGAGTCAAAGAGCAGCAGGTCAGTTCATGATTGCATAAATAAATAAATGTCTGCTGCAGTTTATTGCTGTTTAGTTTGAAATTAATTCACTACCAGGGGATAAAGTTCACCAATAACAGTCCATATTCATATTTCACTGATGTACTTTAATGTATATTTAAGCCAATAAACAATGTATTTTTAAAATGAAATGTATAGAAAGATAAACACAGTAGTTTATATCTGTGGGCTATTACAACTGGGATGTCACACAGTAATTGGAGAGCAGCTCAGTGTCACATACTATAGAGCTGTCCAGTGGACAAACACAAAGTAACCAGTACAAAACCAAAAAAAGGAAAAGGAGGCACATGTTATACTTATCAGGAACTAAACATAAAATTTTAACTTTCTGTGATCTTGACTAAATCCTGCTCCTAAACCTAGGTGAGCTACCTGGAGGGTCAGCTGAACTCCTGCAGGAAGACCATAGAACGACTGGAGCAGGAGCTCAAGAAGTGAGTTCAGTGTCTGTTCATATGTATTTTTATGTAAGTAGAGAGGGTGGATTTACAAATGCATCTCCTGTGACTTGGTGCTTTGTCAAGTAATGAGTAAGTCCTGCTTTACGTAAATAGATATAAACTATTTGACCTGATAGACAGCACTGAAATCCTGACCCTTGAATGACTGTTAATGCCCTCTTTCTTGTCTTTCCATCTGCTCAGGTACAAAAATGAACTGGATCGCTCTCAGCCTGCTGGCTCTTCCTCCTTATCATCATCCTCCTCTGAGCTTCAGCCCTACACTACTCCACAGAAAAGTTTCTCTACTCCAGCTCCTGTCCAGGCCTACAGACAGCAGGGTATTTCAGTTCATGCTGTGTTTTATAAATTCATGTTATTAGATTTTTCTTCATATTATTATTCATCTCAGTTGTTTGGTCTCCAGTTATATACTTACCTGTCCGGCTGGTATTGTTGCAGATGTTCTTGATATTGCGGCTTCTGTCAGTTTACCCTAACATGGTTTTTGTATTTGTGTTTCATAGATAACAGACTAGAGGAGCTTCAGGAGAAATATAGCCAGGAGGTAGAAGAAAGAAAAAGGCTGGAGACTGAACTTAAGGTCCTGCAGGTCAAAGTGAGTACATTACTTATATTTATTATTATGTGGGTTTGTTTCTTTGTAGTTGATGAATATTAACGGATCTCTTCTCTTCTAGCTGTTGAATCAGCCCTCAGTCAGTGTAAGCCACAAGGACATTGCCGCCCGCCAAGCTGGATCTTCCATATTCCCGTGGCAGGATCAGGCCCACAGCCGCCAGTCTCAGGATGCACTGGAAACGCCTCTGAAGAGGCGGGGGACGTCCCTGTGGGACGCCCACGAGGAGACACCTATTAAACCCAGCCAGCGGATGAGCTGTTCCAAAGCAATGCAGAGTCCCGGTGGATCCTCCCAACAGATGGAGCAGCTGAAGACCATTAACCAAGGTGCACTGTTTATAATTTGCTTTGCAATGAATGTGTTGTATAGTGTTATTTTTTCTGTGAAATATTAGGTAGGCTTTTATTTTTCACTTTAACTACCTCTGAATTTGGCTCCTTTTGAGTCTGATATCCTGTTTGTGTCCAGTGACAGCGCTTTCATTTTTACTGTTTCTTCATCAGAGCTGCGTGGCCGCGTGTCAGAGCTGGAGAGGAATCTGTCCACTCAGGAGAAGGAAATTCGTAGCCAGGCCTCCAAGCTGCAGGAACTACAAACCCAACTGAACCAGGCCCGCAAAGATCTGACTGAACGGGACAGAGACCTGGCCAAGACCAGCCACGAGCTGAGTCAGGCCACAGACAGACACCAGCAGGTTGTGGCCAAGGTAGGCTTCCATGAGTGGTACATAGAGACTTTGTTAATATGGGATTTATTGTTTTTGTCCTGTGTCTGCTTGATTACATAGTTTATAGTAGAAAAGATGGGTAAAAACAGCAGAAAACATGTAAATGACATATATTCTGCTTATTGTTCTTAGTGTTCATCAGTTGAACAGAAACTGAAACAAGTCACGGAGGAGATGAGCTGTCAGAGGCACAACGCTGAGAGCTGCAGACGAGCTCTGGAGCAGAAACTCAAGGACCAAGAGAGAGACAGTCAAAAGGTGCAACACCCTGGCGTTATAACATCATTAGACCTTTAATGACACATGTTTTTAGGTTTTACCAAACATTGTAAATAAAATTGCTGTTTTAATCAAAAAGTTTTGTGCCTGTTATATTGTGTGCAGGAGCTAGCCCAGCTGCAGAGTTCTCACCAGGCTTTGGAACAGCAGCTGAACCAGACCAGGACTAAACTAACACAAGAGATCCAACAGTCCAAAAAAGACTACAACGTACTGCAGGCTGACACGGAGAAGGTAACTTTGTAACATCAGGCTCAGTTTAGCTGGAGTAGAAGATGGTTTGATGGCGTGACCATGTTTTCTGTTGCTCCACTCCTGTCCTGTACTCCACTTTCAAGAGCCGGAATCATTTTATCTTGCAGAGCTATTGAAGGTTTTAGGGTATTTGTATGTGACGTTTGTGTCTCACGTCTCAGACTTTGTCCCCGTATGTACTTCTCCCCTCTTATCTTAACTCTTCTCTCCTCTTGCATCTCTCCAGATGTGCTTCCAGAAGAGTCAGATGGAGAAGGAGGTGGAGGAGCAGAAACAGAAACTGCTGAGGTCAGAGCAGATCCTCCAGGCCAGCCAGACCAAAGAGCAGGACCTCCGCAAAAAGATGGAGGTGGGGTGCTTTTAGTAGAATATCCACTTGCTGTAATTGTGAATTGACAACTAGCACGTCTGCTGATAGCGCTTTTATCTTTACTTAATGTCTGAACTATAAAAGTGTCAAAAAACACCACGAAATATCATTATATTTTAACAGAATTACCAAAATGTATTGGTTGCAGTATGTATTTATCTCAGCACTACAAACAGGTCCTACCTATTCAACATTTTTTTTACTTTTCCTGCCACATTTTTCTTCTTGTGGTCTCCGTCTTCGCCCGTCTCTGTTGCCACCTTTTGCTGCCACTCATGTTCTCTCCACATTTCTTCCTCCCCCCAGGAGCTGCAGAAAGAGAAGAACAGCACGACTGTCCAGTTGGACCAGAGCAGCAGGCGTCTCAGTCAGCTGGAGGAAGAGAAGAAGAGCGCAGACCAGAGCCTCAAACGCACCCAGGGATTACTAGATGACCTCAAAGGTAATTTAGTAGTAGGAATGGCAATGGCAGAAGGTAGCGGTTATTTTAGAGAATTATCTTAGGTTATCTCTGTTTTTAACTTGTTTGTCTTTTTGCTCTGCAGCAAAATCAGAAGGGCAGGCGGAGGAGCTGAAGAGACTTCAGTCTAAACTGGAGCAGCAGACTCAGGCGTCAGCCCGGGAGCTAGAAAACCTGAAGAAGACACTCTCTGATGCAGAGACCAAAAATGACAGGTAAACATAGTTTTACAGGGGAAAAGAAGTACGTTCAGTCACACTGTGTGAAAGAGTAAAGCGTATACTATATCTGCGATATTTACCTTGCTCTTCAGTCATTATATTTTTTATTACACCGTAGATCTCAGAATGAGCTGCAGAAACAGAAGCAAGAGACAGAGAAGCTGACCAACAGGTTGACAGTCCTGGAGAAGGAGAGCCAAGAGCTGAAATCCAATCTCACTGCAAGTCACAATGAGTGTAAGGAACTGAAACAAGAACATCAAGCTCTGCTGGAGTGGAAGAAAGAAAAGGAGACCTTGATTAATGAAACTGAGGCTGTGCAAAAAGACCTCACTGACAAAATTGGAAACTTGGAGAAAAGTCTCACCTCGCTGAATGAGGCTACTGATGAACTTAAGGTAAGGTGCAGGGGTTCCCAATATGTTCACTTAAAGTATGGATTAGAAAAGATATACCACACAGTTTATCGTATTTGATAAGCCTGCATACTGGACACTTGTTCTGTCATATTTAGCACACACACCTAGGATTGGAATAAGAAATATAATCGACTCAAAACTGCCCGTGACCTCATCAGTAATCTTTAAGTAGTTCAACCCTCGCCTTTAAATACATTTCTACTCACTATTGTAGAAGCAGCTCATGAGTGTAGAGGGAGACAAGGCCAGTCTGTCTGCTCACATCGATTCCTTGAAGGGAGAACTCCTCAACAAGAGCACAGAGTTGGAGGAGAGGGAGCATCAGCACAAGGAGCTCCAGTCTAAGTTCTCCGAGGCTGGACAGAAACACACCAAAGACCTGGAGAATGTTGCTGTGCAGGTGGCTCAGCTTGAAGCACAGGTGATTTATTGCATTGGTTGTTTGGTTTGNTCTCTGCATCTTTGAAATTGTACCTTCTATTCAGATTTTGGTCTTGGTAACAGCACAGGATACCCAATAATCTAAAATCTGACAGGACAATATAACCAATAGCCACTGATTAAATGTATTCCGAGTTTGGCTCAGTACTTGGTTTTTTTATCTGAACAGGTGAAAGATTTAGAATTGCGGTTGCAAAAGGAAATGAGTCGAGCAGAGCAGGCTGAGAGGACCAACACGGAGCTGCAGGACGAGCACCAGGCTGCCTGCGACCTGGTTCGCTCCAAAGACCAGCTGGTCGAGTTGGGCCAGTCGGAGATCAGCCAGCTGAGAGAGAGCCTCGCTCTGGCCACTGCACAGCAGGAGGAGCAAAGTGCCAGGTGGGAGTTTTGTTTGTTGTTGCTTAGTTAATAATTTTGCATCAACTCTTTTTCCAATACAACGTCCCTGCGATAGATCCTACCTTTACAAACTTTATAAAGTTTCGTTTTTGTTGAGACTACCCTGCTTCGCTGTGCAACATGAAATTACAGGGTTTAAGAGGTTAATGGATACAGCCAGGATAAAATACTTGGGGATGCCTTAGTGTTTTATGATATAAGTATGATATAAATACTGTGTTGCTTTTAACATGTGTATTTTCTGTGTTTGGTGTCTAATCTCTACCAGGTTGGCGGAGGAGAAGGCAGCCCTGCTGAAGCAGTGTGAGGAGAGTGTTTCAGCAAAGGTTGAAGAGACTGAGCAGCTCAAGCTGCAGTTGGAGGAGGCTCAGCAGGAGCTGCTGCTCACCAAAAACCAGGTCTGTTTAACTGGACTGCCACAGAAACTCACAGATTATTTATTCTTTTTATTTATTTAACAATCCCAACAGTCAATTCATCTTTTCCTTTGGAATTGATCCAACTTTGTGGATATGTTTAAGGCTGTATTTAGTGATGTTGTAATGTATTACGATATATTGTAAGGTACAAAATAATCTTATGACCAATGAGTACATGATGATCAAAGTATCTTTGCTATCTTAAATTTAATATTTACCCAACGTTAATGTCTGACACTTGAAGCGTTTCTGATTTCAGTGGCAAATTAAATCTATTCTGATGACCTTAAAATGTTACTCCTTTTTCATTATGTCGCATATTATTCCTCACGTTTGTCTGAACCAGTAAGAGCCATAGTTGAATCTTGTGTTCATGTTTCAGGTCAGTTCTATGGATCAGTTCCTGAAGGTCCAGGAGCAACTGGGCGCTGAGCTGCAGAAACAAGTTAAGACGCTGTCACACAATGAAGAGGAACACAAAAAGATGGATGAGAAAAAATCAGAAGAGCTCAAACAGTTCGAGGAAGAGCTGAAGGATCTGCAGAGCCACACAGAGGAGAAGGAGAAGCAGCTCAGAGAGGCTGAAGCTCAGATTTTGTCTGTGGAGAAACAAAAGGCGGAGCTGGAAAATGCAGTTCAAGAGATGAAGAAAGAGGCTGAGGTAAAATATTGCACTTTACTAGAATTGTATTATGTTAAGTAGTTTAGTTAGTCCTACATATTTGGACTGTACTTTTTACAAATAATAAACTTAAATATATTTCTTATTAAGAACCTCCAGCAGGCTCAGACTGAGAAGATCAACAACCTTCTGGAGCAGATATCTTCCTTAGAAGAAGAGCTAACTGCAAGCAAAGATGCAGCAGAGAAGCTTCCAGTCTTGAAGAGTGAACTGGACGTGGTAAACCAGTCCCATGCTGACCTTAAGAAGTGTCTAGAAGCTCTTGAGAGGAGTCACTCCTCCACTATCGAAATCAAGTCCAACTTGGAGAACACCCTGACCGAGAAAATCAATCTGATCTTTACTTTGGAGAAAGATGTCAAAGAGCTCACAGAGAAGATGAGCAAAGAGTCCGAGAGTCACGCTTTGGAGATTGAAAATGTCCTTAACAAAGAGAAGCGCCTCAAAGAGCAGCTCGAAGCCGCTAAAAAATCAGTATCTGCTGCTAAAACAGAATCAAGGTCTCGACGGGAGGAGATCAAGACCATGAAGACGACTCTGTCGGCTGCTTCTCACGGCTTAGAAGAGAGAGACAACACGATAAAGAGCCTGAAGGAGAAGCTGAATAAAACCGAGGCAGAGCAGGCCAAAACGTCAGATCTCCTGAAAGAGAAGATGGTCGCCATGAACAAAATCAAGGTTGGTTACTAATGTATTCTTGGTTATGTTTTGGGCCTTGCATGTTTACAATCTTCTTATATAGAGCGGAAACGCTATTATATTATATTTGTCTTGCCTGGCTCAGGGTATTGTGACAAATGGTAGATCAGAAGAGGTTTTTTTAATAATTTGCTGTATTCATTTAATTTTTCACATTAAGGTGCAGATGGAGATGCTGCAAATGGACCTGGAGGACAACGAGACGGCCATGAACTCTTTTGACAGTCAGGTGGAGGAGCTGAAGGGAACCATAGAGTCACTGGAGGCTCTGCTGGCTCAGAACCAAACCCAGATGTCTGACATGGAGGCCAGGCTGGAGGACAGCAAAGCCCAGGTAGAGCCACCATCTTATACAAAGTCACTTTGTGTCACAGATGCTAGACTTATTTTCATCATTGTTTGGAGCTCAATATTGTAACACATTTCCATAAAGTCTTAAATTTGAATGCTCCTGATTTATTTAATTATCTAAAATTCAGACAGCAAATTGGCATCAGCTCCTGTTGCTCTGTCAGGAAGAAAACATCCCCAATTGGATTAAAACTTTTATCTTTTCAGGTCTCTGTCTTGGAAACCCGGTTAGAGGAGGTCCAGTCGCAGAACTCTGTGCTGGAGTCACAGTATGTCACAGCGAGGGAGGAGTTGATGGAGAGGAGCTGCGAAATATCTCGCCTGGAAGAGGATGCTGTCAAACGAAGCCAGCTGGAGGAGAGCGTTGCTACTTTAGAATCTAAACTCAGTCAGACCACAGAGGAAAATGTCAAGTTAGAGACAACTCTCAGGAAGATAATTGAGGACAAAGAAATGAATCTTAACCAGTTACTACAAGAGAAAAACAACCTTGAGACGACTTTGAAACAGTTAACAGACAGCAAAGAGCAAGTCGAAACTGAAATTAATCGCGTAAATGCAGAGAAGGAACAGCTGGAAGCCAGTCTAGATGAGCTAGCTGAGGAGAACAAACGACTGCAGACCAACATTAAGCAGTTAACTGAGGAAAAACAGAAGATTGATCAAATGACTGTAGAGAAACAAGAAGCTGAATCGACCCTTAGGCAGATCATTGAGGAGAAAGCCCAACTAGATGTTACCCTCAGTCTGACAAACCAGGAAAAAATCCAACTTGAGGCTAAACTAAGCGAGCTAACCTCCGAGAAAAATACCTCCGTCTCTAACTTGAATCGAGTCGTTGAGGAAAAGCTTCAGCTGGAAGTTAACTACAGTCAGCTGAGTGAAGAGAACATCAGACTGCAATCTAGTGTGAATCAGGTAACTGAGGAGAAGCTGCAGTTACAAGAAAGCATAGAGAGGCATGAAGGTGAGGTGGCTTCACTCAAAGAGGAGAATGAGTGCATCCAGCACTCCCTGCTGTCCTCAGAGCAGGAGCACCAGAGGCTGAAGGAGCAGCTCGAGATCAGGGACAAGAGGACCGAGGAGGAGAACAGAGAGAGGTACAGTCCATCTTTATCCACTTCAGTATGTATATTTTTGTAGTTGTTGACAGAGTTTTTGTACGATTAATATGACTTTTATGTTGTATCACAGGAGCCAACAGTTTGAGGCAGAGCAGGCAGAACTCCATCAGAAGTTGGCGAGCTTACAGAAGGAGCTGACTGTGTTCAAGCAGCGGTACGAGTCCCTGCTGGAGCAGGTGGGCCAACAACACAGCCTCATACAGCAGCTCTCAGAATCGCAGGAATCCCAGAACCCAGGAGAAAAAATCAGTTACATGGAGTCTGCGGAGACAGAAATTAGACGTGAGTGTAAACCAAAGCTACATTAGAGTTTTTCATGAACTACTGTTTCTGCTTTAATTTGAATACATACATTTATATTGAATTATGTGTAACGGTTTCCTCAGCAGAAGCAGCAGGACAGACAGATGGAGAGCCGACACTTGATAGAAGCGTCTGTGCCGATACGGAGTCCCCTCCAGTAAAGGAACAGCTGAGCCCTACGGTGTCTAAACTGGGCGAACTTTCCCACCAGTCTGACGAGGCTCTCAGGTACAGTGAGTTTTGTATTAAGCACAAATACACAATTATGTGTTTGTTTTATTGTGTGGTAAATAAATCTAATCTCTCTCAACCCTGGTAGTGAGACAGAGCTGGTCTTCAAGGAGGACATTGTTGGGCAAGAGATGATCCAGGAACAACCGGACGAGGAGAGGGAGGCGTGTGTGGAGGAAATGAGGGGTAATGAGGAGCAGCAGCACCATCACCAGCAACCCCTAGATCAGGTAGAAAACAATTCAGTCATGATGCTGTCAGTTTGATTAACTTGGGGCTGGGGATACTTTTTTTATTGATTTTATCATTAATATCATCAGTTGCTACTTTTTTTATTTCTCTACTTAAAAATGGATGTTAAGCAGCAGCAGTTTGAGCATTTTCTTTTCAAAAATTAGATTTTTGATTGACATCAAGTTTAAAGTTATGCTGTTTATGCCTTAGATTGGTCACAAGTGTGCTGTTAAGAAAATTATGCTTTTCTGTGAACAAACAAGCATTATTATTGAGTATGTTTTTATAATATAAACAGATGACCTTGGGTGTCGGTGTTTATGACCTTTTTATTTCATCTTCTTTCTTGCAGCTTCCTGAAGACAGCAGCAGTCCCAGAGATGTTCTTGAAAATAAACCTGAAATCTGCGAGCTTTCTCAACCTTCTTCCTCCCTTGGTGAGACCAGACAGTTAGAATCCTCTGGTGAGTAATTAAATGGTGCTTATGACTGCCGTTTCAATAATTGTGTGTTATTTACTTTGTTTCACACTGAGCTCCCACTTAAGATTCATGATTTCAACATTTTCTGTCAAAATACTTTAATCGTTTACTTTTGGTAGTTATAATTAGAGTGGTAATTCAACTTTTCACTTAAAACTTAAAAAATAAAGCTACAGGCTGTTGCTTAGGCCAATATAAGCATTACACCCTATACTAGACTTCCAGGGACTTGACACTTGATGCTGACTTAGATTCATTCTGATTCACACTGTGAATTATTGCTTTAAATCTGATCAGTGATGTTTAAATAATTCATATATATTCAATCTGTCTATCAGCGACAGAGTCATCCCAGGTACGAGACGACCTCAACCACTACAAGGAAATGATCACAAAACAGGAAAATGAACTCCAGACCCTGCGCTTGGAGTTCGACCTACTGAACTCCGAGCTCGCGCTGAGAAAGGAGTTGAGCTCTGAACTGGAAGTCCAAGTTCAAAACTTGGAGAAGAAAGTTCATGCAGCAGAGGAGGAGGCACGCGGGGCAGCACATAAGCTGAACGCCTCTTTGGAGGAGAAGAAAGGCGTCGCTGACCAGGTAGGGGGAGACATTGTAGAATAAATAAGAACTTAAATAATAAATGGCATTGTTACACTGCCACTTAAGTATAACTGATACTAATACTGTTTGCTCGTGTCCAGTTGGCTCAGCTGTCAGAGGAGAGGGAGACTTTAACTCTGCAGCTGCAAACGGCTAAATGCCAGCTGGCTGATGTTATGGAGATGCTGGAAGGACTGGAGATGGCCAAAGGTAAATATTTTCCTACTTTTTTCTAAGATTATTTACTGATTTTCAAACTAAGTTTGAAACAAAGTGCCAAATGCTTAGTATATGTAGTTGTGAATGCCTACAATTAAAGTGCAACCATAGTTTGTTCATATTTTATGAGAGCAGCTTAAATGAGATGACACAGCACGATTTAAGAAGGAATACGCAGGCTTTAAGGTTTGGTGACATTGATGACATCTTTTCTACGGTTCTGTAGGTGGATGGGACGAGAAATTCCTTCAGCAGGAGAGTGAGCTGAAGAGGGTTCGCTCTGAGAAAGCTAACCTGGAGCAGCACATCCTGGGCATGGAGTCAGAGCTGGAGACCTTCCAGGAGGAGAGCACCAAACTGAGGAATGAGATGGAGACCCAGAGGAGGACCTGTTCAGGCATGGAGCAGCAGATAGAAACTCTCACAACAGAGGTGAGCACTCTGTCAGAAGTATGTGAGCTAAAACATCAAAATACTGTAGATACGAAGAATAATATTAATGTGCATGTATCAGGAATGTTATCTATTAAAGCAATATGTAGGCTCGAGAATTTCAGTTTTTCCTTGTGCAAAAACTGACAACATAGCGAGACATTATTGAACATGGTCTGTTTTCAAGTTTACTGATCAATCAGTGTCGCATAACTAATCTAAATCTTTCTTCAGACAACCCAGCTGAGGTCTGAACTGGTGTCCTGCACTGAGGAGCGAGATGACCTGAACCAGTCTTTGGGCCAATGGAGAGAGAAAGTTCACAGTCTGGAGAAGACCAGCTGTGACACCAGAAACCTAATTTCCATCCTGGAGGACGACATCAGAGCAGGGAGGAAGGAGTATGAAGCCCTGCAGAGCAACATGGAGAAACTGAAGACAGAGAGGCAACAGGTATATACATGGAGAATTCAAGAGTCTGCGACCTGTGCACAGTTCCCTGTGTCAACTACATCGGGCCAGTCAACGAGGCACAGATTCCTTCTCCATAGTAACATTTTTCTTTATTAACTTTTTTTTTCACTCAAGCTGTTGGAGCAGATTAAGGCGCTGGAGCAGGCAATCTCCCAACAGAGTGGAGAAAGAGAGGAGCTCATCGGGCAGCTTGACAAGATCACAGAAGACCACACCTCGGCCAATCAGAACACTGAGTCCATGGTCAGCAAGATACAGGTGAGGGGGTTATAACTTATAGATTTCCTTCGAGAATCCATTTCCACAATGCTTGCTCTTTATCTTGTTAGTTAAAAACAAGATAAAGAGTTTTGTGTTTTAGAAAGCATTTACAGTTTTAGTATCTTAGTATAGTACTTTTAGTATTGTGTGCACGGGCCAAAAAAAAAAACCCTCAGATGCTCTTTAGTTTCAGTAGCTGTGTAGCATCAACAAGACTCACAACCAGATTTTGCGTTTGTCAAGTATGACTTGTTAGATGGTGCCTAACATACTGCCTGAGCATCTGTTTAATACTGTATACTCAAAATACTACTGACGATGATGATATACCGTAGATATTATGGACATTTTGTAACCCTTCCATCAAAGATTTTTCAGGGGTATAAAATGTTTAATCCCTCTCCTCCTTTTTTCCCTCCCGTTTTTCCTCAAGGCTCTAGAGGGAGAAGTGTGTCGTCTCTCACAGTCCCTAGAGTCCTCTCTACTGGAAAAGGGAGAGATCGCCGCTCGTCTGAACTCCACACAAGATGAGGTCAAGCAGATGAGGACCGGTATTGAAAAGCTCCAGGTCCGCATTGAGTCTGACGAGAGGAAGAAAAAGAAGATGGGAGAGCTGCTCAAAGGTGACTTGCAACATCCTTTGAAATGACATAACCTCTTGAGTTTTGTGAGGGGACGTTGGTCTAAATGTGACTCTTTTACCTCTTTAGCTGCACAGAGAAAGTCGGACTCACTGCAAGATCGCATCGATGCCCTGGAGCGAGAGAAGGACGATGTGGAGCAAAGTCTAGAGGAAGCTGTGCTACAGGTATTCTGCTGGAAACATGTAAATGTCAGGAAAAAATAACCAGCTGATTTTTACTATTGCAACTTATTATTAGCTTGGATAAAATTCACATGTAAGGGGGTTCGATAAAAGGTCGACATCTGCTCACTTTGTATTAAATGCAAATGTTTTATTCTCTTCCACAGACTGAAACAGCCAAAGCTGAGCTGGAGGAGGAAAGGATAAAGGTACCTTCATATTAATCTGTGTTTGGCTGTCTTTGCTGTGTATCTGTGATGTTTTTTTCTTTATATTCTAATAGTAAAACATGACCAAGCAAAATATTAATCAGATTTCCCCTCCCTTTTTCTTCCTTTCTGTCACGCTCTTCCTTTACTTTCCATCCTGATTTTCTCCTCCACCTCTCGCCACCTCCTGACCCTCAGGTGGAGGAGGAGAAGAAGGAGCTCAGCGAGAAGCTATCGGAGCTCTCTGCCACACTGGACAACCTGAGATCTGAGAAAGAACGCATGGAGAGAGAGCTGGAAACAAAAAACAGAGAGATAGAGGAACTGAAGGCCGCTAAGGAGGAGCTGGAGAGGGGGTTGGAGAAGGCCGAGGTAGACAGACGAGAGGAAGAGGAGAGACAGAAAAACAGGGTGGAAGAGCTGGAGAAAGGGATGAGAGAGGAAGCAGAGAGGCAAACGAGACAAGTGGATGAGCTCCAGGAGCAGCTGGAAGCCTCTCGGCAGAGAGAGGTCTCCCTTGAACAAAAGAGTGCAGAAGCAGAAGAGGAGAAAGAGAGGATGCAGTCTCTGCTGGTAGAGATGGAGAAAGAGAAAACGTGTCTGCAGACAAAAGGAGAGGAGTGGGAGAAAGAGAGAAACAACCTGACAACCAGTATTGAGGCTTTGGAAGAAGAGATTAAAGAGCTTAAAACACTCATACAAGCTAAAGAAGAAGAGAGAGAAGTGTTGGAGAAGGAGGCAGACCAGAGACACGCCTCAGTAAAATCCATCTCATCTCTTATGGCGGAGAAAGAACAGATACAAGAAGAAAATGGACGGCTGGCAGAGGAGAAGGAGAAACTGCACTCCACCCTGGTTTCAGTGGAACAAGAGAGAGATGACTTGCACTGCACTCTTTCATCTGTTGAAGAAGAGAAAGAAAGACTACAGCAAGAGAAAGAGAAGCTTCAGTCCAGCCTCTCCTCGATAGAAAAGGAGAAACATGACCTGCAACAAACTCTCTGTTCATTAAAGCAAGAGAAGGAAAGAATACAGGAGGAGAAACAGAAGTTAGAGGCTGAAAAAGAAGAATTGCAGTCTTCCGTTTCTTTGATGGAAGTGGAGAAAAATAACTCGTCGTCAACTCTCTCTTCACTGGAACAAGAGAAGCAAAGAGCAGAAGAGGAGAAAGAGAAACTCACAGAAGAACAAGAGAGACTTCAGTCTGCAGTGGCCTCGATGGAGAAGGAGTTGGAGACGTACAAATTGTCTGCCGCACAGCTCAATGAGCAGGTACACACACATACAGTTCACTTTTGCTCGTTTGTGTCCCCTTCAGTCCTGTAAAAAGCTTAGTTACTTCACTATTTGCAATGTTACGCGGGAGTTGACAACCACTCAGCATGTATCAGAAAATGAGTGAATTTCGAAATGACCACATATATGAAGCAGATATAAGTGAGAATGATATCTTTTTCTGTATTTTACTTCCGCATTACTAAATCTTCCCACTATCTGTCCTCCCATTTCAGGTGTCAGAGCTGACATCTCATGGCGTCCGTCTGTCTAAAGAGAGAGACTCTGCCCTGAGCAAGATAAGTCTTTGGATGAAGACCTGCAAACAGCTGGAGCAGGAGAAGCAAGTGATGTTAAGCAGCTCAGGTGAGAAATTTTTTGTTTTTGTTTTTTTGCATTAATTAAAAGACTCTCAATCTGGACACAAACTTCAGTTTTTAAATGAATCCAAATGTATCCAAGAATTCCAGACAAAGGCAAATAGACTAAGAGATAATTAAGTTTTATTGTGATTGATGATTCTACTTCTCATTTGAAACAGGAGGTCTATGATATCATTAGACTCAGTGCTAACATGCAATGGTCCACTCGCCAAAATGACTTGAAACATATGAAGCTTAATAAATTCAACATTTCTTACAAAATGGACATGTGTAGAACAAAGAGTCATTAAAGTAGAACTGAAGTTTTCCCCATTGTATACAGTCAGACTGGTTAACTTGCAGAGGGAATGCCCTATATTAAACTTTTTCCATTTAGGAAGACCGACTTCAATGCTCAGACCTGCTTTGTGCTCTGAAACATCTAAAAATCTCTTGAAAGTGCAGCAGAATAATTTTGTTGACATTTTTGTTACAGGCGATGTAAAGAGCAGTGAGGAGGTGCAGACTGAGCTGAACCAGCTGAAGATGGAGGCAGGGGGGAGACAGAAGGAGGTGGAAGACCTGAAGACTGCCCTGCAGCAGAAGAGGACGGAGGCAGAAGAAAACTCTAAGGAGGTGGAAGAACTTAAGGCTGCCCTTGATGGAAGGAAGAAGGAATTAGAAGAAAGAAACAGAGAGCTGGAGGAGATGAAGAGCGAGCTGGATGAACTAAACAAACTTCTGGAGGAGAAGAGCAGGGAGGCAGATGAGAGCATGGATAAATACTGCAGCCTGATGGTTCAAGTCCACAAGCTGGAAGAGACCAATGACGCTCTGACAACACGGCTGGAGCAGCTCACTGCTAGCCAACATGCGAACGAAGCTAACGTCCACTCCAGCGGCGCTGACGGTACTCGCCGCCGGCGTTCGGCAAGAAAGTCTTCCTCCAAACATCAGGAAGAGAAACTGGATGACAACACTGAGAACGTGGCTCCTTCCACACCTCAGAGGTCTCCTCAGGGGTCGTCTTCGGGGAAACGGGGTCACCGCGAGATCGGTGATAAAGACAGCGCCCAGGAGGCCCTGCACAACCTGACAAAGAAGATCAAAGCCAACGCAGTGACTACACCCAAACCAAGAACTGAACAGGAAGACGAGGAGTTCAGACCGGAGGGACTTCCCGAGCTGGTGCAGAGAGGTACGTGTTGGATGGTAAACTTTCTGGAAAACAAATGTGTTGATGTTTACAGGGAATTACAACAATCAGCACCAATAACATGCTCTGCCCACATTTCTATTGGTTTGAAATGCTGTGGCTGTAGACCCTCCAGCTTTTTGTTCTTAGATTCTACAGACAAGGTGCAATTTCACAGAAATGATAAATCACTGGGTGGAATACCAGTTGGCAAAACAAAGCACCACATTTTCACTTATCATGAGTTTAATTCGCCACAGTGCAAAAAACTGAAGTCATCATTTGTTCTCTCGCAGGGTTTGCTGATATTCCTCTGGGGGAGGCCAGTCCATTCATCATGAGGAGAACCACAGTGAAGCGCTGCAGTCCTCGACTGGCTGCCAGACAGGCTGTTCCCACATCCACACCTGATGGCAAGGTGAGCAGCTACAACACACACACACACACACACAAACACACACACACAGTACTCCACCTGTCCCCAACAGCTACACAAAATGAACATACACTCAATGGCCACTTTATTAGGTACACTCGCATGTCAACACAAATGGCGAGCTCTCCAGAACAGCTGCAATATACAATCCCCTCCTCACACAGTATAAAGCAGAGTGTTGTGAACAGCGGGGTCTGACTCCGGGCTCAGGACAGAGAACAGAGATGAATGGATGTAAATGTTAGCTGCAGTCAGCTTGACCGGTCAAGAAGAAAAAAACCTTTTCAGTTGTTTTCCTTCATCAAATCTGTGCCTGCATTGATGTTAGCGTTGCTGTTTCTTCTTGTTTGTGTGTTACAGCCGGTGTTGCCCTCTATATTGAGGAAAAGGTTAAATGACTGATTTTTTTGTGGTGTTCCACAAAATGAGATTAATTAACAGTTTAAACAATCCACCCATCAGGAGTAGTCAGACCTGCTAGTTCCTCATGGAAAATAAGCGCTATTGAGCAAACTAATGATGCACTGTACATTTATAACCAATGCAAATGGAAAATTACCTTTTCATTTACACGCTGGCTCAAAGTATAGTGTCAGTGACAGTGTCACCATAAAGGCAGTGATACACTTCATACACTTTAGACAAAATGGACCAGAACCTTTGAGGTCACCTGTTGGTATCTGAAGGAACTTTTAGAGACAGTTGACCAGAGTCGAAGAGTTCACGATTTCCGTCAACTTTCTAGGTCAATGTGTAAACGTTAGCTTAGGTTGGCGGGCCCCTAATGTGTCTACAGGACATCCGGACCAGGTCAGCTTCTAATCACGTCAGGTCAGCTGAAGTGAACCAGCAGTGATTCAGAGGATGTAGAGGTTTCAGGTCAGAGAGGTCAAGAGGAAAACTTGTCTCACAGTCACCTGTTTGACTGACCCCTCCCCCCCCCACTGTTTGACATGTGTTCACCTACATACGTGTGTTGCTGTCAAATTAACTTTATTTCTTTCATTCACAAATGTCCCACTTCCTGCTTTGTTGTGTTTGTCCTATTTCACTCATTCTCTCGTCATCTGTCTCATCTTATCTCTTATCTCTCCCTCCTCAGGTTTTGGGGCCCGTCCCCCTCCAGAGTCCCTCTGCAGACGGCTCCAACAGGAAGTGTCTCTCCCCGAGTGGCGAGGAGAAACTTCCGCGTCGTTCGCTGAGTTTACGGAAGACACCAGAGCAGAAAGAGAAACAGCTTTCAAGAGAACAAACGCAACAAGGAGACAACTGTCACGTTCAGTAGACCAATGTACACACACACACACACACACAGTCTTGCACTTCTGATTTATTTGTAGAAATACACACACACACATTCATAGATACACAAAAGATTAACACTTTTTTTCTAAAGACACATTAAACTTCAAAGTAAAGACACATTTATTTTAAAAGTAACATCCACCCGAAAAGCGTTTAACACTTAAGATGCACCTTTTTCTTTCTTTCTTTTTGGGGGGCTGTGGCTCTGCGTGCGTGTGTGTCTGTGTGTGTGAGTGAGTGTGTGTGTCTGTGTGTGTCACACTCAATCACTTCCTTCCAGGACTGCAAAAGACACACCTGCATTTTACCTGTACCTGAAATCACTAACTCAGTAAGCTGATGAGGCCGGTTAAAGAGTGGGTGACTGATTTTCCTCATAGCTCTGCTTTTCATTATGCTCCGTTTCAAGCGACTTTCAAATGTCAGATCTGTGTTTTAGAATGAATGAAACTTCTTCCCTTTGTAACAGTGTCTTCGTGTCTTTACCACCGACTCTCTGGTTGTACTTTATTTTCTTTTGTTCTGTTCTTGGTGTGTGTGAGAAATGTCTAGAACTTTGTACATAGACAATGATATATACAGTAATAACAGCTTATGTTTCATCTATTAGTCCTGTAACATGTCACCTGATCGCTAATGGCAGCTAAGATTTTATAGATTTTCTGTTCTGACTCTGTTTCATATTTTCAGGATATTTTTATAGTTAAAGTCAAGAAAACAAATCTGATGAAAAGTTTTGACTTTTTGCTTTCATACTGATCTTTGCAGCAAATGCTGTCTGTTTTTTATTTAGTAGTTCAGTGTTATTGATCATTGTAAATAGTTCATTGCCTTTTTTTTTTTACTAAACCTTTGTTACTGCTTTATAACTTGTGTGGTTTCTTTGTCTCATACACATGGGTGTTTTGTCTTTGACACTATTATTTGATAACTGTTGAAGAGAGGAGTATGTGTGCAGCTGTTGTATAAGTAGTCTGCCACCACAGGGTGGAGAAGCTGAGCCATATGGAGAAATGTTGGATATGAGTGTGCAGCAGTGTAAATACGTTTTATCTCAGTGGAGGAAAAATTATGTAATTGAGACCATTTCATATGGTTCCTCAGGCCAGCAGAGGAAGTAGAAAATAGTTGTAAACTGAATTAAAAGAGAAAAGCATAAATTCAGCTCAAGCACCTCTACGTAATGTATGAAACTGTTTAGTTTTGGTCAGAAGGTTTTTGGATATTTTTGTCTTTCAAGATATTTTTATCTTTAACAGATAATAATAATAATAATAATAATAAGGGAGGATGCCAGTTTGGCTTTTATTGAGATAAACAGTTGAGAATCAGTACGTTTTATTCATGCAACATGCAACTAAGTGTTCCCACATTTCTATTAGAATGAAGAGGAAAAAGTAACATACGTTTTTGAAAGGATTCACCTATAATACAAAATTCTCCTTTGGAAACCATGTAATTTAATGTCGACACAGTATGTTGCACTGACCCTCACACTGGGAAGTGTAAACTGACGTACTGTTTAATTAATTGCAAACTGATTATGGGCAGGCCACAGTGAGCTCCCTCCAGTCCACCTTACGTCTGGTTAAAGTTCACTAAGTGACCAGAAGATGGTGTTGGTGAGGAAACACCAGCGGCTCTCAGCCTTTTCAATAATGCAGCTCTTTCCAACACACCGAATTATAATTTGCTCATAAACAAGTGTTGTGTAATTTTACAGGAGACGGACAGGAAACAAACTAATTTCCTTGTGATGGAGTACAGTAATCATATGGTGATTGTGTTTGGCTTCATTCGGTCTCCTGAGGTATTAAAGTGATCAGTGACAGGCTGCTCTGAGGACTGCTGCGTCAGCCACAACTACTGTACTTGGATCAAGTCCTACAGTACAACTTTAGAGACACATTTCAACATCTGACATTTAATTGCAGCTGTAAAAAAACGCACAACTGAACAGGAATATAGCAACACATACACTAAACGCTAAATATAATCTCATTCTTGTCCCTTTTCTAAATGTAACATCTCTTTATTTCTCACTTACAAATTTGAAAGATTATGTCACACTAAACCTGATGTGTGCTCTTCTGTCAGATGTTCAGCTTTTACTTGAAAGCAGCAAATTACACGTCAGCATGCCACAGTTTATATCATCAAGTGTCCTTCATGCTGACTGAGTGTGACAGTACAAACACGGGAATGACTGCTGATGTGAAATGTCAAAAATGATTAGTGAACCTTTACGATGTGTCTGAGTAACACTGCTCTGGATCAATAACATTGATCTCTTCTGGTGTATAGACTTAAGCATTAGAGGGATTGATGTGTGTTGACCTTTTGACCTCTTGTTCTTGTGAGGCCTAGAAAAGACACATTAAGATGGGACACAAAAGACATTCATCAGTTTCTGAGGTTTTTACATTCACCTGGTTACTCATGTATTCTCGTCTGTGCCGGGCAGTGGGTGAGGGGGCAGCAGGGCATGCTGGGTTATGGGAACAGCGAGGAGACGACACAGTCACACACCTCAGAGCGGATACAGTCCTGCTCTGATGTCTCTGGCTGGAGCTGTCAGCGGAAGCTGCAGTGCCAGAACCAACTCTGGAAGAGGACACGGGAAATGAGGAGATGGGTCCGCTGAGCTATGTTATCACTGGCACTCAGACTGGAGAGTGTGTGTTTGTGTATGCATGTGTGTGTGTGTGTCTGTCTTTAAAACTGACAGACCGACTGACCGTCGATCCCCCCGCTGTATGCATGATTTGTCCCATTCTTCACCCGGCAACACTGTGTAAGCAGCAGTTCTCAGGGCCAGAGGAGAGTCACTGACAGGAAGTGTCGACCAGTTTGTATGAACAGGACGGAGGGGAAGAGACAAAAAGGAGAGTTGAACCGACGGTAGTGCATCTGACTCAGTTAAAAACTGAATTATGTAATCTGTAATGTCAAAATGTAACCAAGATGTAGCTTTTTTACTGACATTCATGTCATCCTTTATGAAGAGCTTATAAGTTGTAACCAAAGGCTTTATTAAAAGTTAATAAATCGTTTACTAAGGCATTATAGATCAATTATTGGGTTGCAAGGAGCGAAAAAAAACTTTTACCTGTTTAGTTCATCAGGTAGACTGTTTGACCAGCAAAAGGGACTTTTTGCAACCTGGCAACCCAAAAGTTTTTCTTATTAATGGCTTTAAACTGATCTATAAAGCATAAGTTAATTATTTATTAAGCATTAATAAAAGCATTGGTTAAAACCTATGAATCCTTTATAAAGGGTGACTTATTAGAAAGTGGTACCAAAACATGGTCTATATAAGAAGAAGATTGAGCAGTCACTGAAACAACAAGACTGCTGTAAGATTATCAACTTTTTTTGATTTTCAGTCCTAAGTAGGCTCATAAAATCATTAATCAAGACCGTGCTGATGGATTTACATGTCTTACAGCATTAGTTACAAGATGCGTGTACAATATTGTCTATTGCTGCCTTCATTCCTCACATCATGTGACCTGACACAGGTGTGTCTTTAAAGAAGCACTCAAGCAATTTAGTATTGCTTTTCCACAAAGCTGGAGGACTTATGGGAGACACATACCCTGACTTTCAGTCCTTGGTATGAGTTAAGCTCCAAAACCTTCCATGATGCAACTTGAAAGTGTCTTTTGTTAGACCCTCCCTACCTGATGAACTCTTTCCAACTCCAGAAAATAAATTCAAAATCAAAGATCACAGGCTGAGTAGTACTCCTTGTGACAAATCAATTGAAAATTGGTGGCGTGCCCCTTTAAAGCATCCCAATTCATCACATACAAGCCCAGCAAAATCTAGAAAGAAACATGGTAAGCCACACCTGTAGTCTTTAAAGGTCTTAATATCTGGTTGCTTCTGGTCTTTTTGGTTTCGTTAGGTGTGTGTGTGATGGGTTGGCATGCTCAAAGTCACAAACATCTGGTTAAATGAAGCACATGTCCTGTTGAAGTGGTGGGAAAAGAGGGCTGTGTGGTTCAGTTTGTGCTGTCAGGGTCGACTTGCCAACATGTCTGAGCTGAGAAAGGATCTCAGGTTTAAAAAGAATTGATGAATGGATGGATTGAATGCATATTTCTAGAGGGAAAACCTGCCCGACCACCTGACCATGTTGGCTTGACTTCACACTGAAGCTCCTGTATGTCTGACTTTCACAGGATTGCCTCCCTGCACTCACCACCTCCTCTTGGATGGAGATTTAATGTTCAATTACAGAGCGAGAGAGAGAGAGAAGGAGCTATTTTTAATAACCAGCATCCTCAGGCTTTTTTTTTTTTTT